>PVHP010009233.1:14914-51055 GCA_004024765.1 Zapus hudsonius
TGTTCTGTGTGTGTGTGTGTGTGTGTGTGTGTGTGTGTTTGTGTTACTATTTCAACTTTGCCCTTAATCTCTGATATTAATTTTTCAGCTTCATCTTGTCTGTTGATGATAATTTCTGCTGTGTTATTTATTGATTGATTTTTTGGCATGTGTATATGTTTGTGTGTGCACATACATGTGTGTGTAGGTCAGAAGACAACTTAGGATGTCATTTTCAGACATGCCATCTACCTTTTCTTGGGACAGGATCGCTCATTGGCCTGGAGCTCGTTACTTCCACTAGACTGAAAGGCAGTGAGTCTGAGGTATCTTTCTGTCTCTGTCTCTTCCGTGCTGGCATTAAAAGAGCTCACCACTGTGCACCACTGTGCACCACTATGCCTGGCATTTTTATGTGAGTTATGGGGATCAAACTCAAGTCCTCAGGTTTTAGGGAGTTATTGAGCTACCTCCCAAGCCCTGATTAATTCATTCTTTCATTTCCAGAATTTCTGTTTGGTTGTTTTTCATCCTCACAATTTTCTTGCTGAATTTTTCTTCCATGTTTTAAAAATCATCCTCAAGTCCTGACCATTTCATCCACCTTGGTAACTTTCTTGTCTAGGACCTGAATTGATTTTTCAGTCTTCATTCATCTGCTTCTTTGAATCCTCTGTATGGACATTGATTCTTTTTAAAAGTAGGACTCTGAAATCTTTTCCTGGCATTTGAGCTACGTCATTATCATTGTTTTCTCAGAAGTTGTCGGCTGGTGGGGATCTCACAGTGGAATTCTGTCTCATGATTTTTGTGTTCCCTGGGGCTTCCTGGAATTGTCGTGGTATATGTGCCCTACGGTTTTTAATTTTCCTCCTCCTTCCCACTGTTTTTACTTTCTTCTTATTTTATGTGAGTCCTCTTGGTGAGTTGTTTTTGCTTGTATTTCTGTTCAGAGGGAAAGCTGGATAATGAGTGTATAGCAGTCCTGTGTTAACTGCAGAAGAGGTGTGTGCACTTTGCTCGTGTTCCCTGTGAGGCTCAGAAACAGCAGCACTAGGGTACTTTTGGGGGAAAATATAGCTTAATTTTTTTCAAGGTTAAGAGAATTAATATTTAAGTCATAGGGTGAAAGTAGGAAAGGGAGAATGAGAAGGCAAAATAAGAATGAGAAGGAAAGCATATGGGTTAGGGGTAAGAACAACAGTCGAGAAAATATAATACATTAGACTTTGAGAACCAGTGAGATAGCAGTTACAACACAACAAGTATACAATTTAAAGTATAAAAGTATAAATTCAAAAATAATTAAAATTACAAACTAAAGACTAAATAATAAAGTAAAAACATAAAGTTAAAGATTAAGATAATAAAAACAAAAATGTGCAATAAAACAAAAAACAGAAGGTATCAGTTTCCCCTTCCCCTTCTTTCATCTTTTTTAAAAAATATTTTATTTATTCATTTTTAAGGAGAGAGAGAGAGAGAGAGAGAGAGAGAGAGAGAGAGAGAGAGAGAGCGCACACCAGGGCCACCACCACTTTGTGGGTCTGGATTATGTGGGTCCTGGGGAATTAAACCCAGGGCCTTAGGCACTGGAGGCAGGTGCCTTAACTGCTGAGCCATCTCTCCAGCCCTCATCTTTTTTTTTTTTTTTTTTAAATCAGACTCATGGAGTCTCGTGGAGGTGGGAGAGGGGAGTTGGTAGTCTCAATAATTTAAACAAGCTATGTCCCCCATAGTCTCATGTGTTTTGAATATTTGGTTCCCAGCTGGTGGCAATTGGGGAAGGTTTGGGGGCCTTTGGGCCTTACTGGAGGGTAAAAACTATTTACACAGCATTAAAATTCCATTAGGTATTGTAAGTGATCTAGAGATGATTTACAGTATATGTGAGGAACGGAATATCACTCTGTATGAAGGACTTTAGTTTCCTGAGAATTTTGATACCTGAGGGGCTCCTAGAACCAGTCCCCCAGGACTGAGGCAACTGTATATGTGTGCATGCACACATGGTCAAAATTTTAAATGAATGCTTCCTATGCGTCAGTCTCTGAGTTGAGAACAGATATAAATTAATGAGAAAAAAGATCACAACTTTCTTAGAGCTCCACAGCAGAGACAGGAAAACCTGCAAGTCCAAACTTCCTGTGGAGACAAGTGAGAAAAGGAAAACAGGAGGTCGACTGAGTAGGCTTCTGCTTCTTATTAGGAAAAGAAATATGTTCTTTTTTACTTTGAAATAGTCTCGTGTAGACATGTCTCACCTTGAATTTGAGATTTAGCTGTTCATAACCTTGACCACCTATCCCTCCATCTCTACCTTCCAAGTGCTAGGATTACAGACATGCACCAAGCACCAGGCTAAAAGTACTTGAAGCACCATTCTTTCTACACACACTGAATCTTTTTTTAAAATATTTTATTTATTCATTTTCAAGCAGAGAGATACAGAGAGAGAGAGAGAGAGAAAGAGAGAGAGAGAGAAAGAGAAGAGAGAGAGAGAGCACACCAAGGCCACCACTTTGTGGGTCTGGCTTATGTGGGTGCTGGGGAATTGAACCCGGGGCCTTAGGCACTGGAGGCAAGTGCCGTAACTGCTGAGCCATCTCTCCAGCCCCCACACACTGAATCTTGAATGCTGCAGAAGCTTTGGGTGAGGGACACCTGGAAGCCATCATTGGGAATGGGGTGGGCATCGATGTCAATACACGAGATCTCCATTACACTGTTGATTTCCTTGATGGTGGCCTTTGTGACTTCTTTTTAATACTCTTCTTATTAATATTTAAAGTTTCAACATTTTAATGACTATCATGCTTTGAAACAAAAATAAAGATAGCTATTATATATATACATATATATGTGTATATATATACATATATATATATATATATATATATATATATATATATATATTTGGTTTTTCGGGGTAGGTTCTCACTCTAGCCCAGGCTGACCTGGACTTCACTGTGTAGTCTCAGGGTGGCCTTGAACTCATGGTGATCCTCCTACCTCTGCCTCCCGAGTGCTGGGATTAAAGGCGTGTGCCACCACGCCCGGCTTCTATTTTATATATATATATATATTTTTTTTTTTAATTAGACAAGGCAAGGTGGGCATTGAAATGGTACCTATCTAAAGAACAATCTTTATTTTTAAAATCCAAAGGCAAGTCAATGCATCTTGCTATTTATGCTGACATGTAGTATATGAAATATTAAGCATGTACAGCATTTAGCTCATTTTTGTCATGCCAGTCTGTCATGATATAATAAATCAACAAGTCTGCCAACAACTACCTCTCTCAAGCATTACCTATTGAACTATTCTTCATTTTATGTAGCCATGAAACTTGAAAATTTCCTCTACATTAGCAAAGCTATTCACACATTATTTCTGCCACCAACAAAAGAAATGCCACTGTAACAGTTGCTGAGTGCTTTTTTATGCAAATCTGATGTTAGTGACAAATTTTTAAAGCATGTAATTTATCTCAACCCATGTGCCATTTTGTTGCAAAAACTCCCAGGACTAAAGAATGAAATTTCTAAAAGTTATTTATTTTGTCTCCTTACAAGGTAGAATTGATGGAAAATAAGAAATAGAAATGTGTGATGGCCTGTAAAATTTGGAATTATGGCATTGTTATCAAGAGGAAATCAAATACATTCCCTCTGTGCCATTTCCCTACCATATACAAACACATTTCCTATAAGCAGTGAAGACAGAGACACCAAACGAACATACTTGGATTTGATTTCTTGGTTGGATTTTATGACACCACATCTTGCAAATGGAGGCAGATTTCTAAACAATTACTCTGTTGTGCCAGTTTTCTGCCTCTCCCTCCTTGGGAATGTTGAAGAGGCTTTTGTAATGGGCAGCAGGGTGGAACACAGGAATACGGGAACTGGCTGTGCAGAACCCACAGGGGTTGTGGTTGGTGGAAAAGGAAGGAAGTAAGGCAAAGACGGCCCCTCTCCTTCACTCTGCTTTGCAAAGGAGGGAACAATAACCCATAACTCCCCAGGGATGGTCAAATTTGTTTGCTCTTAAGACTGCTGCCCCCAGCATCTTGGAGGAGCTCAGGGTCAGAGGCACTGGGCCTCTGTAACTGCTTTACCCAAGCAGCTGGGAGCACAGTGCTGTGGGTTGGAACTTTCCTGCAATTTCATACTGACTATTATATACACACTTCCTATGGTTTGAATATGAACTGATCTCCATCAGTTTGTGTGTTGAATGCTTGGTCCCCAGCTGGTGGCACTATTTTGGGAGGTGATATTTTGTCACAGCAATGAAAAGTCTGACTAACACAATATTGTTTACTTATTTCATCTATGAAATAGGGATAAATATTAGTGTCTGACTCATAGAGTTGTGAGATGATCTTAAAACCATGCCTACACACAGTAAATGTGTAAAATATCATTATATTTCACATAGAATTGATTTATCTACCCAAATTAATGTGTGCTGGAATGTTTGCATTAGTCCAAATCTGTGGGAACGTCATGTGATTTTTTTTTAATGTGATCATTAAAATTTTTAAAAAATTTATTTGTGTGTGAGAGAGAAAGAGAATGGGTGCACCAGGGCCTCTACCCACTGCAAATGAACTCCGGATGCACGCGCCACTTTGTGTATGTTGCTTTACGTGGGTACGGGGGAATCGAACTTGGGTTGTTAGACATTGCAGACAAGTGCCTTAACCACTGAGGCATCTCTCCAGTCCACATGTGATTATATTTGTCCACTCCCGAAGACTGTAGAAGACCATGTACCTTCCAGTCCACATTGAGGGTTTCAGCATTGGTATATCAACACTCTTCACTCTCATCAAAATTCTTTACCTTTTGTTCAGTTGAAGATATCATTTTAATAAAATTAAATAGAAAAAATGACAGATCACATTACACATGGTAACATCAGTTGTTTTGAAGGAGGTCAGTCTTGATGTGTGCATCTGCATCTGGGTTTCTAAGGAAAGTTTCAGCAGTCACAGTCAGGATGATGGGGAAGCCACAGGGCCATGAGTATCTCAGTGTGGGACAGAGGAGCCTGCTTCTCCATGTGACACTCGTGTTACATCCTTTATTTTCACTGGACATCAATGTCTTTGTGTATAAAATGAGGGAAGGTAGATTCAGCCTCCAGAGTCTCTTCAACATGCTGCTTTCTGTGCTTAGAGCAAATAGTGTCTCATTCCAGGGATATGAGGTATCTAGATCAGACGAATTCAAAGATACAAAGGAAGCATGGTGGTTACCATGGGCTCAGGGCAGCGAGAATGAAGAATGTTGCTTCATGGGTACAGAGATTCTGTTTGCCATAATTAAAATGTGCTGAAGATAGATGATGATGATGGCTGTACCATAATCTGACTAGACTTAACCTGACTCAACTCACACTTGATAGTTGCATGTTGTATGTGTATTTTACCACCGAGAATCTACACATTGCTTCCTAGACCAGGCTTTGAAGGGAAGTGTGTACATTCTAAGCTCTACAGACTCTGCACCATGAGTTCTGTGGTACTCGAGACAAACATGACTGATGGATGAAGGCCCAGACATCGTCCATCTGGAGGTTTACAGTAGCATTACTTCCCTTAGAGTCTCATTGCTACATCTCTGTAAAACCCTCCAGTGATTACCTGCCACTCTCAATGACAGCTAAAGTTTGGGTGTCTCTATAGATTTCTAAATCAGTGCTTTTAAGGCTTTATAATCATATGAGCATCCTGTCAAAGTTTTGAGGCAGGGCCCAGTTCCATCAAGGTTGAGGTATGTGCATTTTATTATTTGGGTTTTTCTTTTCTCTCTCTTCCCCCTCCACCCTGCTTTCTTTGTTTCACAGTCTTCCTAAATTGGCCTAGAACTTGCAAACACCTGTGTCAGCCTCCCCAGTGCTGGAAACCAAGTTTGTGCCTCCATGCCTGGCTAAGAATTCACAATTTAAGAGAGTCCAACCTCTGCTGCTGCTTCTGTGGAGAGCAGGAAAGTCATTTCATTTCCTTGGATGCTGTGAGAGGTTGAGTAGATGTCCCCCAATAGAACTTATTATAATTGTAAATTGTCTCCAGCCTTCTGGCTGGAGGAAGTGTCACTTTGGCCTGGCCTGCTGGGGTCTGGCCTTTTCTAAATTGGTTGCAAAATGCTAGGGATACATATACAAAACAGCAGCTGGAACCCAAGTCTGGAAATTCTGTTGCTTTGTGAGTCACAGGGTAACAGTGTGCTTGCTCACTTCTGGAGGTGCTGGGTCTCTGTCTCTGCTTGGATCTGTGAAAGGGAGCCAACCTTTGCCTTAACTTCCCTAGGATCTGTTCCTTCAATAAATACTTTCCTCCCCAAAATTGTACCTGGTTTGGAGATTCATCATTACAGTGGCGTGTGGCTGACTGCGACAGATGTCGTGTGTCCTCTTTGTAATTCTGAACTGGTAAGACTTGCACCACAGAGAGACCCCAACCTACCCACCTGTTCAGATACTAGTATACAGACAAAGGATCTCTCATGTAGTTACTAATTTTGGTTTCATCAGTGGTCACCTACCTGGGCTGTTCTCATTCCACACATCCTTTGACTTCTCTCTGACCTTTGCTCTTACCCACTTTGTCCCAGGTGCTTGCAGTGAAGTACACTTGAAAGCTATGTCTGGAAATGCTAAGATTAATGATTTTCCTGTTGCTCTAAAATGCTAAGGTTTCTGTTTATATTTTATTATATAAGAGCAAGATTACAACAGGCTGGGAAATAGCTCAGTGGATTAAGTGTGAGTACCTGAGTTTGGATCTCCAGATGCACATAAAAGCCAAAACTCCTGAGACCTTGAGACCAAGTAGAAAGTTGATTGAGCCATTGCAGACACTATCCAGAAAAGGAGCAAGTCCTGAAACTACCAGCAGCAAGACTTGATAATCTGGGCCACTTAGCCATGAACATGAAGGAAAGCAAGTTGTTCCTATTATGTTCCCTTTGGCTTACAGCTATGAAGAACAAAGGATAATTTGAGAGAGAGGATGTCTGAGGATAGCAGGGCAGTCCTTGTTGCTTATAAATTGGATGGAGTTTCTAATCCAGAAAATTCATTTGGAAGCCAGAGAGACAAGGTGGTGGGTTATAAGTCAAGGTTTCAAGACATATTCAGAAATGTGAAAAGGTTTGGTTAGTTTAATCGATAGTTGTTTACCAATTAACTTCCCTTATCTCTCCTCCCTTCCTTTCTCTAGCCTTGAAATCAAATTTTGGATAGCTCAGAATTTTTAAAAAAATATTTTATTTATTCATTTTCAAACAGAGGTAGAGAGAGAGAGAGAGAGAGAGAGAGAGAGAGAGAGAGAGAGAGAGAGAGAGAGAGAGAGAGAGAAGAGAGCGCACTAGGGCCACCACCTTGTGGGTCTGGCTTATGTGGGTCCTGGGAAATTGAACCCGGGGCCTTAGGCACTGGAGGCAGTGCCTTAACCGCTGAGCCATCTCTCCAGCCCTCAGAATTTTTCTTTGAAGGGAAAGGGAAGGGATACAGGTTAAGATGGGCTGAGGAAAGGTGTGTATGGAGCAGAGTATGGGAGAGCTCATGGTGGCAGGTTTTGCTTATCCTGTCCAGTGTTGCTGTGGACAGTGCTGTCACCTCCCAGCAACCATGTGTGACAATACCCAGAGTATTTCCAGCAAGGGAAGTCCATCTGAACCTTGACCTCCAGAGAGTTTTCTTGGGGCTTGGTCACAGAGATAAACTACTGGTGGTGTGGTTGACTTAGTTTCCGGCCTCTCCAAGGTTAAGCTGATAATGTACTGCCCAAAGCCCACTGTAAACCCAGTGTTGGCATAGACTTTTCAGCTGCCCTCAGCTCTCCTGGCAACAAAGACACTCTAATTAAAGATCATGTCTCAGGAGGAGAGGACAAAGTTGAGACCTCTCTGTATGAAGTTAATTCTTTCCTCCCTGCCCACTGCATAGTTCTCTACCAGATGTTGTCTGGGCACTGTGGGAGGGACACGGGGTTCTGACTGAGTGCAGAGTCTGCCCTGTTTGGTTTCACTGCTGTGGGAAGGCTGATGTAGTCAAGCCCCTGGAGCTTCCCACAGATAGTGAAGACCTTGGCTCAGCCACTGCCATCCACGTTACATCTGCCAGAACTGCAAATCCCCACAAAGTCCTTCCTCCAGTCCTGTCACCGACATGGACCCTTGTAGTCAGCCACAGGCCACTGGGATAAATCTTCAAACCAGGCACAATTTTGGGGAGGCAAGTATTTATTGAAACTACAGATTGAGGGGAAGTTCCATAACAGCCAAAGAGGCTGGCCCCTTACACGGGTGCAAGCAGAGAGAGAAACCCATCACCAACACCACACACACAGAACAGCAAACAGGCAGGAGAGTACCAAAGAGAATTTCTTCTCCTTTATATATAGGCTCAGGGTGGGGTCTTATAACCCTATCCCAGACTTAATGGCTTCCTGAGTCTCTGGAATTTCCTTCTTGCACTGCCCACACAGGAAAGGATGTTTACTTCTAGCTTCTTTGAGCTTCTTTACATCTTGCCCCCTACTGAGAGGCTGCCTTCCTGTAAACATCCTCAGAGACCTACCCAAGATAATTAAAATGATCAAGTTGACAACAAAACCTAACCATCACAACCCTCCTCCAGCCTTGGTGTTAGGGGTATTTATCACTTTCTACACAGGCTGAATTATAGCAGGTCAAGAAGCTGCCCATTCTCTTGACCCCCCACAGGAAAGTCTTGGAACTTCTTCCTCTTCATGCTTCTGGAAAACCAAGGTAAGCTCACTGGGAAGGGGATACACAACACGCTCTGGGATGAACTGTGCCTCCCACCAGCTTCAGAGTTCAAAGGAAGACCAGGCTGATGGAAGAAGCTGTTCTACATGACTGTCTCCTTCCAGAGTTCTGAACCAAGACATCAGTCAGTCCCTGTAGCTTAAGCAACTGTCTGTCCCCCGCTTTGTGTGTTGTCTCCATTTCAGATTGTGACCTGGAGGGGCACACCAGGACAGAGGGGTCTGACTGCTGCTAGACCCAAGCTTCCTTTATGCTATGCTTCTCACAACTAACAGATGAGAAGGAAGGGCTTGATTGAATCAGATTTTCCTCTACCCCGATTAAGGAATTCCTCAGGCTATGTGAGTTTATGGCTAGAGTGGACCAGACATATAAAGAAGAAAGAAAATTACTTTCAAAATATTATTTCAATTACACTTTTCTTGTCACTGTGACAGAATGCCTGACATAAAAAACTTAAAAATAAAAGATATGTTTTGTTCACAGTTCATAAGTTTTGATCCATCATAGAAAAGAAGGTGTGGTGGAGCAGCTCACATTATAGTAACCAGAAAGGACAGGGAGAAAGGAAGGGAAAGAAGAAGGGATGGTGAAGAGAGACAGAGCCCGTGATTTCCCCAGGCACCCAGCCTGTGGGATGGTGTCTGCCCACATTGAGGGAAGGCCTTCACCCCTTCATCAATCTTTTCTGGAAACATCCTCACAGACATATTTCACATACTCAGAGGTGTACTTGACTAGCCTCCTGGTCACTTTTCAATCTAATCAAATGACAATCAATATTAACCAAGATTAACCTTGCATGTTTGGTTCTAAGACAGCTTAGCAACTGTAAAGGTCATGGAAATGAGAGGTAGTTCAAGGTTCATTGGAATGTCAGTTTCATGATGCTGATGAGCGCAGGCATTTATGTGAACTCTATGTGACCATTACTGTACTAGTTTTAATTTCTTCTCCCATATGCCCTATTATTACTCCTGTTTTACAGGTGGGACAACTAGAGCCCACAGAAGTGAAGTAACATCCTCAAAGTCCTATAGCTGGTCCTGGGATTTAAAACCATCATCATCTGATTAAGTCCATGAAGTAATTAATCATCACTTGAAACCGCCTTTCAGCAAGGTAATCATTAGTTCTGTCTTCCTCGTTATTGCCAGATAAAGGCATTCAGTAAATTGCTATTTTAATTTTATCTGCACCCACAGTTTTGCAAGCTTCTAAGAATCCCTTGATAAAAGAGTAGAAGTGATATTTAAAGTCTGATTTGCTGTTGGCAAGCACCCCAAAAATGCTGCTGGGATTACTGAGGGAACCAGCCGCTTGGGACTTCACCTTCCTAGTCACTTCTTAAGGGAACTTGTAATGAACCTAATTGGAACATCTGCTGGATTCCCTGTAGGATTATGTCACATAAACCAGAGCGAGAAAGATGCTAAAATCAGTGCAAGCGAAAGCGAGAGGGCGAAAGAGATGAAAATCTAGAGCTCGGGACAGACAGGATGCTGACCTGGTTTGAGTATTGAAACTGAGAATGTATTTTCCTTTAGACATTTGACAATCTAAACTACAGGAATGATGTGGATGTCAGTGAAAAATGTATGGTACTGATCTGCTCAGCAGAGAGCACTGACGGCAGATCTCAGGCTGTGCGAAGAATCTAGGCTATGCTCCTGCAGACCAGCAAGGCCCTGGAGGCATGCTCAGTTATGCATTTATCCCTCAAAGTGATGAGCTGGACTTGAATAAGAAGGGCCCTTCCCTCCCTTCGCCTCCCTCCTCCTCTTCCTTCCCTTCCCTTCTTCCTTTCCTCCTGCTTTCTCTCTTCTTTCTCCCTTTCTTTCTCTCCCTCCCGCCCTTCCTCCCTCCCTTCCTTTTATCACTCATGTGGTGAGAGTCTTATGATGTAGCTCAGGCTAGCCTGGATCTCAAAATCCCCCTGTCTCAGTTTTCTGAATGCTGAGATCACAGGCACACACTTCTTATTTTTATCAGTGTGGTTTTAATCTGTTGAAGTTACATTACGGTGTGGGCATCAGTGACCAGGTATCTCAAGTGGGGAACTATGGCACAAGTTTGGAGCCTGGAGAATTACTTTCAACCAGAAATTCAGGAGAAGGAAAGAAATGAAGACATCAGAGAAAGGATGTATTTGAAGTGATTCCTGCTGGGCTCCAGGACCTGTGTTCATGGTGAACTCCTGTGGCCCAGGGGAGTCTGAGAGAGCGTGGGTTGGGGGCAGAGAGAACTGCATGTGTGTTTCTTCACTGATGGCTGGCCCGAGCAGAACTGTAGTTGCTCCTTATCTGTGGTTTCACTTTCTGTGGTTTAGTTACTTGTGGTTAAACCACAGTCCAAAATTTTAAATAGAAAATTCCAGAAATAAACAATTCATAAGTTTTTAGCTGTGTGTTGTTCTGGGCAGAAGGCTGGAATCTCACACCATGGCATTTTGGATATGAATCCACACTGTATAACTGGCCTGCCTACCAGCCTTTTGGGTTGAACTGTGAGTCCAGTGCCTATGTTCAAGAAATCGTTATTTTACTTAACTATGGCCTCAAAGCACACATCGTGATGCCAAGAAGGCAGCAGGTATAAAACACAAGAAGACAGATTACTACACTGCACGGCATGTAGAAAAAAAAAAGTGTATCCAGGGCTGAGTTCTAGCCACGGTTTTAGGCAGCCACTGTGGTTCTTGGAAGGTATTTCCTGAGGACAGGGGGACGCAGCAGACCTCAGTCATCTGTCATGTTGATGTTGTCACTAAGTGTCCCTTGGGGAGCCTCCACACTCCTCCAGAGTTGAGTCTTTTGTCTTCCTTGTCTCTCCCAGCTGCCTTCAGTATGAATTTTGACCAGATCTTTGAATCTTTTGATTTTAACTTTTGCTTCTGAGGCTCTACTCCTCAACATTCTCTTCAAGAGAGCAAAAGGATCTGGATGGTGGTGTCACCAGAGTGCAGGAGGGTGATCAGAGCAGAGGCAGGGGCTGTCAGGTAAGAGAGATGAGGACAAGGCAGGGAATGCATTCTAGAATCAGCAGTCCAGAAGGAAGCAAAGTCTAGAGAAAGGAGAAAAGCTGTGGATGCCATTAGTAACTAGCTCACCAAGTAAGAGTTGGCAGGTGTATTCAGTGCTCAATTTGAAAGGCAAGTCTGGTCTAGATAGACTGAATAGATTGTGGCCCTCTGAGCATAGAAGGCAGCATGGCATTCTCATGAATAGATTGATATAACTCAACGTTCACTTCAATCAGAAAGTGTCTGTCTATGAGGAAGTATCTCCAGTTCTTGCCAAGACTGCATCTTGGAAGTTATCTTGCTACAGATGTATTAAGTCAGTCAACTAGACTTTCATTGTGTGTAAAACCACATGTGCAGATGAACGGAGCTGGGAATGGAAATTTCCATGCACTTGATGTGGAATTGCAGCTGCACTCTGGATGGAGCCAGCACTCTCTTGTGAAGCAGCACTGAGTCTTACAGAACATGTCCTTCATACTAGGTGATGGGCTGGTTGGCTTCTTTCTCTGTCTTACTTTTAATGTTAGATTAATCCTTTTCAAAACTTTATAAATTGTTCTTTATAGTACTTTGTTATTTCTCTTTAAGATGAAAACTTAGCTGGGTGTGGTGACATACACCTTCAATCCTAGCACTAGGAAGGCACAGGTAGGAGGATCACTGTGAATTTGAGGCTAGCTTAGGACTATAGAGCGAGTTCTAGGTCAGCCTGGGCTACAGTGAGACCCTACCTCAAAACAAAAGATGAAAACAGCTGGGCGTGGTGGCGCAGGCCTTTAGTCCCAGCACTCGGGAGGCAGAGGTAGGAGGATCACCATGAGTTTGAGGCCACCCTGAGACTACATAGTGAATTCCAGGTCAGCCTGAGCTAGAGTGAGACCTTACCTCAAAAAAACAAAACAAAACAAACAAAAAAGTTACTCAAGGGTTTGGAGAGATGGCTCAGTGGTTAAGGCACTTGCCTGCAAAGCCTAATAATAATTTGATTCCCCAGTACCCATGTAAAGCCAGATGCACAAAGTGGCACATGCATTGGAAGGTCATTTTCAGCAGCTAGAGGTCCTGGCACACCCGTTCTTTTCTTTTTTTTTTTTAATGCAACTATATTTAAAATTGGTATAGTTTTTTTTTTTTGCACAACTGAAGTTTTCTGTACATTTGCAATTATTTTCTAAAAGCTTTTGCATGCCTCCCCCTCTGAGATGCTACCACCGGTGCTTCGGAGTAGTTCCAGGAGTGTGTGCTCATGTCAGTTTCCTGGGGCTTGTGCATAGCCAGGGTGGAGAGCCCAGGACGTGCAGTCTGCACATGGCTGTGCTCTCCTGAAAGCGGGAGTCTTGGGGCGCTGATCCTCAGCACAGGGCCGTAGCAGACACCCCAGTGATGCTTTCTATGCATCCATTCATTATTTACTTGGTACGCTTTTGCTTTTCCCGTTAGAGTATAAGTTCCATGAGGCCAGCGGCCTGCTTTGCCTGGCTCATGCCTGTGCCAGCTCCTGACACAGAGCAAGCACTGAATCAGTGGATGAATGAATAGTGTGTGAGGCTTGAACCAGTCAACATGTAGAAGAAAGTGCCTAGTGTAACATGGAAGCACATCATGTTGACAGATTTCATGTCACTTACAAAGATGAAACTCAAGCTGAGCCATTGCTGCTGTTCAGCTGCCTTGGCTCAGTCCTCCACACTCAAAATCCAGAGGCGCTGGGCTGTAATCAAGTCATGGAAAAGGCAGTGTCTATTTGTTGCTGGTGTCCACTTGCTGTTGGTTGATGGATGGGCTAGCTTGTCTTGGAGCAGGAAGAGCAGAGCGGCCAGCAGGAGGGCCCAGCAGAACCTGGGGTCCCATTCTTGTCTCACCACCTTGCCAAGACTCCAGGAGGCACCCCTTCTTGTAAGACGGGGTCTTCAGTAGACTTCCCAATTTGAACTGATGGTGAACCCCTTTATGCTAACTGAGACTGTGATGTGACCCCTGATGAAAATAAAATAAGAAATAAGAATTCTGAAGACTGAGCTGGGCATGAGGGTGCACACATTTTTTTTGAATGATAAGTCTTTATTTTTTATATGAAAATTCTTAGTCTATTAAAAGAGTGAAGAAATAGTCTTACTGAAATCATACAATGGAACAGTAGTTCACAACTCTCTCTCTCTCTCTCTCTCGCTCTCTCTCTCTCTCTCTCTCTCTCTCTCTCTCTCTCCTTGCAAATTAGTTTAGTTTTTTTCCCCCCAGAGACAGGGTCTCACTCTAGCCCAGGCTGACCTGGAATTCACTCTAACCCATAGTGGTCCTCCTACATCTGCCTCCAAAGTGCTGGGAATAAAGGCGTGCTCCACCACACCCAGCAAATAAAATATTTTTTAAATCACTTTAAATTAAGAAGAAGATACTGATGCCAGATTTGGGGGGTCAGGAGGAATTCCCCAAGTTTATGAAGCCCAAAATTGGGTCCTGTTTTATCTTCAACAAAGAATTGATAAAGATGAACTCAGAAAGAATAAATTATGAATTATTAAGCTTATTTACAGAAAAACACAAATTGTGCAGTTTATTTAAGGGAGAAATCATATATCGGATTTATTCAAGGGAGGTTGGGATCTAGGAAAGAAGGCTAGAACAGAGTCATAAACACATGGGAAGTAGGAAACATGCTCTCCTGTGAAAAACACTGCAAAGTCCACAAGGTTCTTTTTAAGAGAAATTGAGGTTTTTAGGGAAAGACTTATAGAGCTGCAAGCATACAGAGGAAAGTTAAACTGAGGCTTTCAAGAAGGAACAAGAGGAAAAATATCAAAGCAGAGCCCAACAAATTCAGTGGAGAAATGAGTAATGAAGCGAGTTTCACTCATGACTACCCTGGGTTTAAAGACTAGAGTTAGTAAAAGCACTCACGTGGTAGACCTGGAGTGGAAGGGAAATAGCAAGTGATTCAGAGAGCAGAGGAAAATCATACATGTAATCAAAGTGAGAAGTGCTGGGCGTGGTGGCGCACGCCTATAATCCCAGCTCTCGGGAGGCAGAGGTAGGAGGATCACCATGAGTTCAAGGCCACCCTGAGACTACACAGTGAATTCCAGGTCAGCCTGGACTAGAGTGAGACCCTACCTCAAAAAACCAAAAAAAAAAAAAAAAAAGTGAGAAGTTACCCCAAAGTGTAAAGTAAAGGCAAGCATAACCAAAGCTAGCTTGCTCCCATTCTCCTTCAATATCATCAACAACAAAAATTACTCTAGATTTGTATGAGTGATCATTTTTTTTAGATCAAGAACCATCATTGTAAGCCAGGCCTGCTGGCACCTGTCTCTAATCCCAGCACCCAGGAGGCAGAGGTAGGAGCATAGAGAGCATAGATCGCACACTAACTGAGGTCGACTTCATAGTGTTGTTACCCACACTAAAGGTGCACATTAAAATGGAGTGTGTTTCTATTTTCCTTTCTGTAAGTTTGAAATCCAAATTATCACTGGATATCTTCACTAATAGCTATGCCCTTTGCTTTCATTATTGTATACAGATAAAGCTATATTTATGGTTGGTTAGTGAGTTGGAATAAATTAGGTTTAAAATGATTTTAGGGTACTTATAAATTATGTTGACTATTAAAAAACAAAACTAAATCATGAAAACAATACTCATGAAAAAATGCTTTTTGGCCATTAAAATCATTCATTTACAAAGAATTTTTTTTTTTTGGGGGAGAGGGGTTTTTCAAGGTAGGGTCTCACTCTAGCAGAGGCTGACCTGGAATTCACCATGTAGTCTCAGGGTGGCCTTGAACTAATGGCGATCCTCCTACCTCTGCCTCTTGAGTGCTGGGATTCAGAGCGTGCACCACCACGCCCAGATCGAAATGCTTCTTTAAAAAAAAAAAAAGAAAGAACCTAGTGTAGCTTTAGTGCTGTGCACAGCTAGCACTGGAAATACTGAGCTGTCAGTAAATTCGTTAATCAGGGTCATGCATACAGTGATATATGTTTGTTTAAAATGAGATCTTCTATCCATTACAGCCCATTTCATAAGATAGACAGTTCTGCCCTTTAATTGCATAAGCGTGCAGTAATTATGGTCTTGAAGTTCCCTGCCAAAGGTTTTACTCAGGTCAATGACAAGATGAGTGTGCTTCACAACTTAGCCATAACGGGATCTTGATGCATTTGTGTGGAAGGCTCCTTACACATGGATTACTAGCTCTGATGGAGTGACCGGCACCTTAAAGCAAACAGTGTCTGTGAGCATATGTTAGGTGGAGAATGACAGAGAACAGAACTGCATCAGTAAGGCTCAGTAGAAATTCAAAGAAACATTTTGATTGATCAATTTCCATAAGAACTAAAAATACAAATACCACCTACTCTGATTCCTGAGACATCTGATAATAAAGCTATCCCTTTAAAGTCAACCTCAGCTATGAAGATAAAATTCCTCCCACTAAGGAATTGATTTATTGGTCTGGGTTGCAGTCTGGACCTGGGGAGTTTACAAGTTCCCAAATGATTAAAAGGACCAGCCAAGGCTGTGGCCTTTAAATGTGTATAGTTTTATAGGTTTGGCAGCCACCCCATGGCCTCTGGTGACTGCCTTTTAAGCTGAACGATTCCATTTTAGGTAGCCAGTGAGTGGCATTGCTTCTCCAGAAGCTAAATACCCAAAACTGGACTTTCCTTGGACAAATGGAATGAGAATTTCCAAATGGACTTTAGCACAAGTACTTTTGTACCCTCTCTAGAGGTTATAATGTATAGCAAGGTTTGCAAACCCAATTTATAGTGATTTAAAGCCAAGCATGTGACACCATTTCCATATTAGACAACTCTAGTCCATTTTTATTGTCAATGACATAATACCATAGACTAGCTGAGTTATAGAGGAAGGAGGTTTGCCTTGGTCTATCGTTCTGAAAGTCCAATGTCAAATGGTCACATCTGATCTGATCTTCCGGCTGGTAGAGTCCTGTGATGGTGCAGGACATTACATGGCAGGAGACAGGGAGTTTGCACATATGTGTGCTTCCTCTTCCAGCTTGTTTCTTGTTAGAAAGCCACACATGTTTGATCTGGGTGGTCCCACTTTAATGACTAGTCCTCTCCCCCCCACCCCCTGCTCAAACTCCAAGCAACACGGAACAATGAACTTCTCATTCTCTTAATACCTGTATTGGTCATCTCTGGCATTCTCACAAAATATCTGAGCTAATCTTCTCAAGAAGAGAAAATGTCTATTTTGGTTCATGGTTTTAGAGATTCAGTCTGTGATCAGTTGGGTCTGTGGAGAGACAGCACACCATGGTAGGAGAGTATGGTGGAGGAATCTGCTCACCTCAGGGGAAGCAGGGAGCAGACAGAGGAGAGGAGAAGCGAAGAATGGAGAAGAGCAGAGAGAAACAGATCGAGAGGAAGAGAAAAAGGAGAGAGAAAAAGAGAGAGAGAGAGAGAGAGAGAGAGAGAGAGAGAGAGAGAGAGAGAGAGAGAGAGAGAGAATAGAACAACAGGGCTTCTAGCCTCTGCAAATGAACTCCAGATGCAAGCACCACCTTGTTCATCTGGCTTTATGTGGGTACTGAGGGTTTGAACCCTGGTCATTAGGTTTTGCAGGTTTTCCAGGCCTGCGCCTTAACTGCTGAGCCATCTCTCCATACTCCCCCCTTTTCTGCCTTTTAAAAATACAAACATGAACTTCAGTTTTATTTTTATTTATTTATTTGAAATGAGAAAGAGAGAATGGGCATGCTAGGGTTTCTACCACTGCAAATTAACTCCAGATCTATGTGCCACTTTATGCATCTGGTTTTATGTGGGTACTGGGGAATTGAACCCAGGCTATCAGGCTTTGCAGGCAAACATCTTAACCGCTTAGCTATCTCTCCAACCCCTGACCTTCGGTTTTAGAAAGACATAGATGTTTCCTGACTGCTGCCATCAAGCACAACTAGAGGCCCTGGACATTATAAAGTTGAAATGGTAATCAGAAAATTCTGAAAGTTGGTAAATAGGAATATAAAATTTCTAGGAACCCAAGGCACAGCAAGGTGCAGACTCCTGGACTTACCTTTCTGCCATGTAAAGGATGAAGAAATCAATCCAGAAATAATAATGGCCCAGACAAATAAGCCCCCAGCAAACCCCAATTCTGAGGGGAATTCCCCAGGTAGATTTATTTTTTCAGGCAGATAGCTAGGCATAGGCCCAAGGAGAATTCTGTATTTGAAGCAGTCTAGTCTCATCCTTGAACTGCTCCCTTACTTGGGTGTGCTGGCCTCTCCCTGAGCCAATCAGCTCTCTCTCTCAGAACTCATCTGAGCCCGAGAGTGAAGTCCTCCTCCCTGCAATAGATTCTAAATAGAGGTTTAATGGGAGGGTGACGCTCTGCTTCTTCTTCTTCTTCTTGGCTACTCATCTCTCCTCCCCTGAACCTCAGGGTTCCAGTAAGACCTCACCTCCCTCAGCCTGGCTGCCAGAGTGGGGGAGAGATCTATTTTCACTACTCTCCAACTACCTCCTGGTTTCTTTAACCTCTGGTCCTTTTTCAATTTCTCTGAAAAGTCCCATTCATGTCTCCCTCCATGTCCGTGCTCAGCTTTCTGCATGGGCTCCCAGACCGTGTGGGTATATCCAGCCCCTACCTTTGATTCACAGACACCTCTGAATAAATGTAATGGCTTATAATCTATCCTACTTGGGTTCCCCCCCACAGTTATTTGTTAAAATAGATAAAAAACCCAAAGGCTTGGAGTCTATAAACTTTTCCCAAACTTTAAAAACACCATTTCAATCTCAAGCCAAAAGACCAGACAAAAAGCAAACAATTTGGCAACATACATACCAAATTTTTGTATAACACTTCTCTTCAGAAACTTCCATTACCATTGCTTTAAGATAAAAATCATAATGCTTTCAGTGCGTGACTAGAATTTGTGTGATGGGAGCTTGTGTGGTCTAGCTCAGGGATCCCCAGTGGCTGTGGATCCCCACTGCCCCCAGAGGTCCTACTTCTAAATATCATAGCTAGATTAAGTTTCCACCCTGTTAATATCTCACAGTAGAGATTAAATTTCAACCCCTGAACTCAGCCACGGCAGTAATTCTGCTAGAATTACCTGTATAGTTTACAGAAAACTCTGATCACTGGGTACTATTCCAGCTCATATCAGGGTCTCCAGGGGTCACTAGAAACTCACTCCCATGTTTATTTGATTAAAGTCCATTTTATCAGCCTACTTTGCAAGAACTTTCCATCATTTCTCTACCATAATCAGAGACCATCCCCCAGAGGCTTCATAAGTACTTATGAAGCAAATGATCTGGACACAGTGCTGGTGAATATCTGCAATCCCAGCAGCTAGGAGGTAAAGGCAGGAGGATATGGAGTTCAAAGTCATTCTTGTCTATATAGGAAGGTCCAGGCAAGTCTGGGCTAACTGAGACCCTGTCTCAAAACACACATACAATGTGCACGCTCATGCACACACAAACACACCAAAGAAGTAAGGGACATAGTGTCTCTGTCCCCCATCTTGCTCTCTCCTGAACCCCTGAGAGGGTGAAGCATCTTGCTGCAGGAGATCTTGAGAGAGTGCTAAGCCATTAGTGTCAAAGCCGGACATGATGACAGCACCTCTTTCTTCACACTCAATCAACAAATTGAAGTGAAACAGAAGCTGACAAGGAGGCTGAAGTGACACATGTTCTTACTCATTCACAAATAATAGAAGCTGTCTTAAATGTACTTTGAAAAAAACGAGAGGCTGACAAAGAAATAAAAAAAAGATTTTAGGAAAGGAAAAAGCAGTAGCTCCCAGCCTTTGACCTAACCTAATAAACCCCCTCTCTTTCTCCTCTCTCTCCCCCAACTCTCAACCAGTATGGCTTCCTTAATGTCAAGGAGCAAGTAGAATGATGTGAAGAGACATTGAATTCAATAAATTCCAGGAATCCTTAGGGCTCATGTTGGTTTGTTCTCCTCCCCTGGACCTCACTGTGCCCCCACCTGCAACATTGGGAATGTGAGCAAGTCACTAATATGTTAACAGCTGCCTAGAGATACTCCATGTTCTGACAGTTCCTAAGAATATCAGCCTCAAGTGCCACCGTGTGGGAAACGCTGCTGCCTTTACCTGAATTTGCATTTCCGTATCACTAACTCTACCTCATCTGTGGATCTGGTGGGAAATGGCATTTTTATCTGGTGTAAGGAGTTCCCCACCGCCTCCACCAAGTGCCTATCAGGCCCTGGGTTCAATCCTCAGCACTGGAAAAGGCTTCGTGTTAGATGAGTTTGCTCAGCTGTAGGCTAATGGAAGTATTTGGAGTATATTCAAGATAGACTAAAGAAACTTTGACATTCAGACTTTGACTGGATTCATTTTTACAACTATCAGAAGGAAAACAAATATTTCTAAAGGCAATTTATCAAATTTTGCATTTAGCAGAATTACTCATTCTGAAGGAAACTTAGGAGAAAGCTAACTTTTTTTTAAAAGGCAGTTTTAGTTAGGGACAAGAATCCATAGAGAGAACCAGAAGGTGTCATTCCCCCTGGCAGGAATGGAACTCCTGTCTGATCCAGACTCATCTACAATGGCTGCAGTGTGCCCTGCTGCCCACAGTCTAGCACACTACCTAGATGGGCTGGCATTCACACCTAGGTGGAGACTTTGAATCTACAAACCAACCTGGTCTTCCCCTTATATACCTGAATCTGATGAAAGAATACATTTCCAACAGACTATACGGGCTTGTTCATGCTATTTTTTCTCTCTGCCTCTCCTTCCTCTCTTTTATAACCTCTGCCTGGATACACCGAAGCTGGTTCCCACCCCACTCCCTGTAGCCTGGCCGGGTGTGGGGAGTGCAAAGAACTATTTCTTAGTCTGGTTGGTTTTTCTACTTTATACTTTGGGATAACGTCTCACTTTAATGACATGCATGATTTTCCTCTGGTCTCTGAATCTACCATGTATGTATTTCCCTTACACTCTATATTTACCATGTGGCTCTTCCTCTAAACTCTGGACCTGCTATTCGTGTAATTTCTCTAAACTTGGGTAACCATGGGTGTAACTCTCTTCACTACTCATTTCCCATCTGAACTTCTTGGTCTCTGCTTTGATGTTTTCCATCTGCTATTATTAAGCCACCACCATTTGCTCTCTTACCTTTCATCCATGGGGAGGCTCAGGGCGGATGCTGTGTGTGTTTCTTCTAAATTTCCCCACATGAGCTCCTAGGTGGCTCTGCTCCTGCCTCTCCCTAGACCTCCATTTCTTTTAACTGAGCCTCATGAACCGTGCTGTGCATGTTTCTATCTTCCACATGCTTGTGCTCTGCTCTGGCCTTTCTTCTTAGGCCTCAATTTCCCTTCATAAACTTCATAATTTCTCTTTCTTGAGTCCATTTTTATTGATTCTTTGTTAAAAATAGGACGGGTCCCAAATTGTTGTTTATAAATTTGAGGGAACCCCTCCTGAACCTCAAAATCCTGCATCAATTCTATCAGCATTCCTTTTTGTTGAAAAACAAAAGTCCTTACAGGGCTGGAGAGATTGTTTAGTGGTTAAAGGTGCTTGCCTGCCAAGGCTGACAGCCCAAATTTGATTCCCCAGTACTCGCACAAAGCCCAAAAAGTACAACAAAGCACAAAGCACAAGGTGGTTCGTGCATCTGAAGTTCCCTGCAGTGGTAAGAGGCCATAGTGAAGGAGGAACAGTAGTAAGTTTTACAGGCACAGGGACAGGGCCCAAGGGAAACTAGATGCCACCTTGTCTGCCCCTGCAGAACTGAAACTCCAATCCAGCCTTCAGCCAAGATGATTAAAAGGAGTTCCTCTTAGGACAGGGTTGCTAAATTTAGCAAATAAAACCACAGGACACGATATTAAATTTGAATTTCCAATCAATAATATAATTTTAGTTTAAGTATGTGCCATGTGATATTTGACAGCCCTGATCAAGGGGTAAATATTGGATGAGAGTGATATATGTGCTTGCTGTGAAGAACTGGAACATTCTGCTTCATGCATTCAAACAACAAGCACTTCATCTTGTGATCTGTTCCAACTTGATAGCCATTGGCTGAACTGATGCAGTCTGGAGTTGATACTTCAATATTGTAGTTAGAAGTGCTGGGTGATTGATCAATGTTAGATCTCAGTTTCTTTTATTTTTCCACTTACTCTACTGTGGTCACTAAGTCAGTAGTTCTAAAATGATGGTGAGACAGTTTAGGGGTGATAGGCAAAATTGCTCTGTTCCAGAAATCCTGACCTCAGACACCCATGTCAGGACTAGACTGGGTAAAGCAGCTGCCCATCTATAGGGCTCTCTGGGCAGGAACTCTGCCTTCCTTTTTTCCTTCTCCTAAGTATGGCGCTTCTCAAACCTCTTCTTGCCTCTTGGGGCAAGAACTATGTTTCCTCCCTTCTCTTAGGTTCCCTCCTTAAAGCTCTAAGCTATAACATCTTACTGAATCTTATCCTCTGGTCTATGGATTTCAAATTCATAAGACAAGAATCTGGGGCCACCCCCAATTTATTGTTGTGCTGGTATATCATATTGGTGCATTGGTGAGGAACCCCCAAATTCCTCTATCAATGGTGACCTCCTGTTTTAGAGATTACATGGCAATGTTTGGACATGCTTTGGTTGTAATAACCAAATGCTACTGACATCTTGTTGGTTGAAGCCACAGATGCTACTAAATGTCCTGCGATTCACAGGACAGTCCCTTACCAGGAAGAGTCACCTGGTCCCCATGACCACAGAGCTGAGAAACTCTGGATTGGACTACACAGGATTTGACTAATTCTTCACCAGATGATTTCAACCATGTTCTGGACTTTGTGAGTATCTCATTCACTCGGGTGTCAATCAAGGGGAGAGAAGGTATCCTATTTACTCAGTTGGAAGAATTTTGATATGCTGCCCCAAAGTCTTATCAGGGAAGGGTCAAAGTGTCAATCCTCCATTGCTGCTGCTCTCCCTGCGACATGGCCTAGATCCGAAGCCTTTGAAGTGTGTGCTGAACTGTAAAATTAAGGGGATCCCACTATGCAGCTCGGCTCCTACTTCTTTTAGTGTGAGAGATATGGTTGTTTCAACTTCTGATTAGTTCTGGCTCTCCAGGACTTGTTTGTAAGTGGTGGCAGCATGTATTCATTGTTAGGTGTACTGCAGTATTGCAATAATACGTGTCCTAGAAGGAAGCAGCTTGCTAAATAAAATACCTATTCATAATACACGGAACAATACTTCCATGTTTTTATGATGCTTACCTCTAATTGTCTATAAAATAGTTTATAGACATGCATTTATATTAAAGACCTAATTAATTATCATGATACCCATGGGAAGCAAGGAGGGGGTGGCTTATATTATATCCGTTTTAAGAGGCAATAATTAAAGCTGCCCGGAGTTACACACTGATACTTGAAGACAGGAAGCGAAAGTTTTGACAGTGATACACATCTGCCAGCAGTGCAGTCTCTGACCCTGGTGAGTGACCAGCCACAAATGTCTAATTTGAAAATTCCTTTATAATGAACATGGCTTAGGGATCAACTGATCGCTCAGTGGTTAAAAGGCACTTGCTTTACAGAGCCTGCTGGCTCAGGTTCGATTCCCCAGTACCCAGACAAACAAAGTGGCATATGCATCTGGAGTTCATTTGCAGTGGCAAGAGGCACTGGTGCACCCATACTCTTTCTTTACAATAAAATAAATGTGGCAGATTGTGAAGGGTGGTCACTAATTAGAGACAGATAGTAGCAAAATCATTTCTATAATTTGGTATTTACCCTTTTACCATAAAAATACAGCACAGAGACATAAAAGTAGAAAACAAAATTGTAAGTTACAGTACTGGTTACTTGGTACCGAGCCATTTGCTTAGTACTCCAAAAGCTAATATATATCCATCTTTCCTATGAAAAATCAATATGTAAGGAGAGAAACTACAGATTCATCCCGAACCAGTGTTTATTCAAGGGGACAAGGGAAATCTGAGAAATGGGACTCAACTGGACAGAGTGTTAGTGAATGTGGGTAGGGATTCTTTATGCTATTTTCTGGAAGCAATATATCTTGAGAGTGGTTGTTTTCCATTTTGTGAACTGAAAGCACCATAAATGGGACTGTAGAGGGACAGAAAATAAATAGAAGTACAGGGGAGACTGGGAGTCTTTTTGGGCTCCCACTAATGCTCATTTCCTACCCAGGAAGGTCAAATAAACTCCAGTGTTTTGTTGACCAATCAGCGAAGGCAGGAATGTTAGGCAGAGAGAGGAATGAACACCTCTGGCAGTTTATATTGGCAATGGACTCCTAGTGGAAAGTGCTTGAAAATGACCTTGGCATCTGCGGTTGGCTTTTCCTGTCAGCTTGTAGGCTGACCAGAAGTGCATACCATGAGGGGACTTGTTAAGTTCTTGCTACTCAGGCTATGTGGGTCTGGATTCTTCCAGAGACACATTCATGAACACACACAGAAGCCTCCTTGATTATGGAACTATGTGAACTTTCATGATGGCAGCTTACTGGATAAAGCCACATTTTATTTATTTATTTGTTTGTTTGTTTTTCGAGGTAAGGTCTTAGTCTAGTCCACACACCTGGAACTAACTCTGTAGCTCCAGGCTGGCCTTGAACTCCTGTAGATCCTTCTACCTTGGCCTCCTGAGCTCTGGGATTAAAGGCTTGTCCAAGCCTGACTTTAAAGTGGAAATACTTTTATGCCCTGCTTTTTCATGCGTTATGCATCATCATAAATTTACATATGGAAAACATATAGAAAATTAAAACCACCACCACCCATAGCATCCCAGACACCCTATTTACACTGAAGAACTGCTATTATTCCGCAAGCTTTAATATATGGGGGAGATTTTTTTTTTTTCGGAGGTAGGGTCTCACTCTAGCCCAGGCTGACCTGGAATTCACTATGGAGTCTCAGGGTGGCCTCGAACTCATGGCGATCCTCCTACCTCTGCCTCCCGAGTGCTGGGATTAAAGGCGTGCACCACCATGCCCGGTTTATGGGGGAGTTTTAAAGCCAAGCTTTCTTGACACATCTCCATGTGTACTTCGGCTTTATTTACAGTTAAGTCTAAGGATTACAGTTCTGCATGGTACCACTTAGACCAGCCAGCAGATTTCAGACACGTCCTTAGTTTCAAAATACTTAAATCACTTTTTAGGTGCAAGGCTACCATGACTCAGATCCTCCCAGCGACCCGCAGTCAACGGGAGAAGCAGGTACAGACGACGGAAGCGCGTCCCGGGAAGGGCTGCTTCGCTCCGAACCCGTTTTGGGGCAGAGCAGGCTGTTTTCTCGGGGCGTCTGGGGCTTAGTGAAAGCGTCTGTCGGGATCACCCCGAGGACTTGGTAATCAGATCCGAGGACTCCCCTGGAGGCACGGCCGTGCGTGTTCATTTCCAGTGAATTCTCAGCTGAGGGGGAGGCGCAGGTGTCCAGGTGCAGGACCCCCAGGTGAGCATTAGATCAGCGTCCCAGGTGTCCCCAACGGGGAAACTGCCCGGCAGGTAAGAGCCTCCGCGGTCCTGACGTCCCGGCACACCTGGACCCTCGGCGGGCCCGGGGTCGCGGCCAGGGCGGAGGCCGGACCGGCGCCCCGCTGGGGACCGAGGCTCGGGCGGAGATGGACGGTCACGGGCCCCGCGGACCCGGGCGACGCCCCCCCCCCCCAGCCGCCACGGCCACGGCCCGGAGAGCCCGGGCACGGCGGCCGAGAGCCCGCTCTCCCAGCCGCCCCGCCGCGGGGGCGAGTGGGCATGCGCAGTGCTCCGGCCCGCGCCCGCGCTCCGGGTTTTCCCCGCTGCTCGGAGGTGGGCCGGGCGGACCGGGCCGGGCGGGCGGGGGAGCCCAGCGCCCCGGATCCCAGGCTTCCCCGGAGGAAGATGGGAGGGTCCGGGCCGAGGCTGGCACCGGGCCGCACCCTTGCTCCACGGGCAGTCCGTCCCCCGGGCGGCGGCTCCGGGGCTCCTAACGACCCCCGCGGCCCCGCCTCCCTCCCGGTGGGGGGAAGCAGCCTCGCCCGCCCCCCGCCTCCCGCCCCCGGCTGGAAAGGACGCCCAGCGTGACCTCGGCGTCCGGAGCCCAGCCGGGCCCCAGGCGCCCCGGCCCCGGGGCCGAGCCTCCGCCGACCCCGCCCCCTTCCCGGCCGCCGCGAACACCCGGAGGAGCGGACTCGCGTCGCGAGCGAAGCCGGGCGAGCGGCTCGGCCGCGGACTGGGCATGCTCGGCAGCCCCGGGGCTCGCGGAGGCAAGTCGGAAGCGTTCTCCCCGCTCGCCGGCTCGCTGGGCGGCGGGCTGGGACGGGAGCGGGCCGACGGCCGGTCCGCGGTGCGTGGAGAGCGGCCGGGGCGCGGGGCCCGCTCGCCGCCCGGCCCGGATCCCGTCGCGCGGCGGCGGGTTCGGCGAGTGGAAGGAACCCCGGCGGCTGCCGCGACTCGGAGCGAGTGAGTCGTGGGGCGGGGAGCGGGGAGGGGGCGTGGGCGCAGCCGCGCGGGGCGGGGTCGCGCGCGCGCACCTGGAGCGCTGTCCCCCGGCGCGGCCGCCCGTGGAGGGGCGCCCGGTCCCGTCGCGGTCCGGCGGCCTGGAGCCAGGGCTCGGAGGGGGGCGGGCCGCCGACCCGGGGCGGGGAGGAAGGCGGAGGCGTCCGTGGGCACCTTCTCCGTGGCGCTGCGCGCGCGCTGGAAGGTTCTCCGGTGTCGCGGCGGAGCCGGCGGGCGGCGGCGGGGCTGGAGGACCTCGGGGGCCGCCCGAGGTCCCGAATCGCTGCGGGGAGGACCCCCGGATCGCAGCCCCACCCCCACAGCCCGGGCGGCGTGACAGTTGGTACCGATTCCCTCTCCACCGAGGCCCCTCCAACGACAGAACAGGTGGGACCCTCTTCGGCCCCGGAGCCGCCCCCGCCGGGTGGGGAGGGCCTGGCGGGGGTCTGCGCGGTCGCCGGGCGGCGCGTCAAGGGCAGGCCCCGGGGCGGCCCACGGACCCACCCTGGAGCGGTCCGCTCCACGCTTCTCACCTTCTGCCTGCCTGGGAATCCACGCGGGCCGAAGGTTGCCGTGGCCCGATCCCGGCAGGTGCTGCTCCGAGGTTCCCGTTCACCTTCAGGCGGTGCAGAGTTCACCTGCACACGCTCACACACAGGCCCTCTTATAAAACCAGCTCCGGAGGCAGCTTTCCGACGGGAAGTTCGTTTTCAGTGTTCCGAGGCCTCCTCGCGTTTACCTTCCTGGACCTTTGAGCTGTTTGGACAGGTTGTTTTGCGTTCAGGTTGGGGGCGTTTCTAGTTGGTGCTCGGGCACCTGGGCTTGTGCATCCGGGGGGACCGAGTGACAGCGATGATGTAGGAATGCAGCGCGAGTTGCTCGGATGCCCAGAGGGCATGGGGTTGGGTTTGGTCCATGCATCGAAGGAGAGGCCTGGCCTTTGCATTGCTTAGGGTGTCTGTCGGGTGGCCGCCGGCGGGGGATGGGTGGCTTTCTGGGGAGTGCTTTAAGGGAAGCCCAGGGATGTTTGGTGATTCAGCAGGTGGCAACTTTCCAGCTCTGAAGCCATGCCTTGGCCCAGCGACCAGGCAAGCTAGCTGCAGAGCCCGCCCGTGCTGCGCTGCTGGCTTTGGGGGAACCTCCAGCAGCTGTTTGCTGCTCCCAGCCACCCTCTTGTCCACTTCCGGAAGCGCTGGGCCTTTCCGTGTCCTTAATGGTTTTCTTAAGCGATATAGCATTTTCCCCTCCCCCCCTTTTTAAGCCTCTCCATCTGAGTCCTGCTGGGTGGCAGCTGCTAAGATGCAGTCTAGGTGGTTATTTTACACAGTGCTTGCCTCCCCTTCTAGCTCTGCTTCAAAGACCAGACATTTCTCTTTAGTAAAGAGTTAGATGTATTTCTGCAACTCTTTAGTGAAAATGAGCTACTTCAAATATTTGAAAACTTTATTGGGGGGACAACTATTGATTCTAGGTAATGGACTAAATTAGTTTTAAAGGGACGTATTTGTCGAAAGTGTCTTATTGGAGGGTCCTTAGCATCTTATACTATGCCTGACTTGTAGAATTTAGTAAATGCTTATTCAGCTGAAATTTTAAAAATTGTTAATAGATCAGAACTTTTTCCATGTTCCTACAGTTTTCACGTGTAAATGGGCTTTCCCTCTGGCATTTTTAGACTAAAGAATGCACAATAATGTCTGTATGTTGGACACTTACAGAACTTTGTATGTTTTCATAAGACATAAAACTGCCTTCTGTTGACCATAAACATTCTTATTTGGAAAACTCAGTTCTTTTGCTTTTCTTGTTAAATCACTTTCAACTTATGCCGGAAAGAAGAATGGGTGTAAGTTGCTATCATGGAAGTCTAAAGGGCTTTATTTATTTATTTATTTTTCAAGGTTGAGTTTCACTGTAGCCCAGGCTGATCTGGAACTTACTCTGTAGTCTTAGGCTGACCTCAGACTCACAGGAATCTTCTTACCTCAATGTAGGGTTCTTATGTTAATGGCTGTCAATATTTTTTTAGTTAAAAAGTATTCTATGCCATTCATGCTTTAGTTTATAAAACTTTATTTCCCTCAGCATTTCGGGAAGACTAAAACTCCCAATACTATCAGCCAGTGACAAGTGCCGCTAGAGAAAAGGTATAACTGGGGAGTTGTAGCTCTGGGCCCCACTGTTTGATGCAGGAAGATTTGGGCCCCTCATCTGCCTTTCCTGTTTGCCTGTCTCCCTCCCCACTTGTCCACAGCTTCCTCCCTTCTAAGGACATGCTTTCTTGTTGGCACAGTGTACTTGCTGATTTAAAGCTGCTGCTAGAGGGGTTAGTTGCATTTTTTTCCACATATATTTGGTCACTGGTGATTTTTCTGATGGCTCACACAGTCCTATTGCTTAATCTGGCTAACTGGGAGGACACTATGGCCATTGTCCTTCTGTGAGGACATGGCAGGTTATGCATGGCTTTGTCATTGCTTGTTCCAGATGGTAGCAATAGACTTTTTTTTTTTTTAAGAACTTTCATGGCATATCTAATCTTAGAGATTTGGTCCTTACTGTTAAAGGCTTTCTTGGTCAGGAACATAAATACATACTTATTATCTCCTATTACATTCAAAGAGTCGAATTCTAAAGTTTGTAACCATAATTAAGGCACCTAGTCAAAAAGTACCTAAGCAAAATTTGAAGCCCTCTTTCCTATCAGTCCAGTTGGATGTGGGAGTTGGATAAGGGGGATGAGGAGCTGTGGAGAGAAGGTTAGTCTGGTGGGTAGAAGATGGTTTGTCCCTGGAACTAGCTGTGATTTCTGGTTTTAGTAAAACAGAATTAAATGGTTGGTGAACAAATGTGTCTCAGTTTCTACTGGAGTGCTGTGTGCCTGTCAGAGTCTTATCTCCACATAGAGGCTCATGACATAGACATGTATGTAGACAAGCAAATTCTGAGACAGACACAGTCACACACAGACAGATATAGGAATGCCTTTTATCAAAATCCAAGGACCCTAGATTCTTTTTAATCTGTCAAATGGAAAGCTGGGGCTTAATGGTAGGTTGGATTCTGGGGCTTGGAAGAGCCTACACTTATATTTTATAAAGAATTCCCTGTACTCTTAGTGGCCAGCTCCATCTGGCCCCTCACTGATGCATAGTTACTGGGATGCTTAAAGTGAAGCAGCTGTTTTATGTGGATACAGGTGAGTGAGGACTTTGAGAACCTGAGTGCTTTTTCCTCTTAGACTAGTGGCACTAAGCATTAACATGCCCAGTTCTTGGCACCTGACCCTCTACTCTGCAAAGCACCTTGCCAGTTCTATTGCTTTCTCTTTCACTACCAGATACCTTTCTCTCAGGTATTAATTTCTTGGGTGAGTGTGTATCCTTGAGCCTATTTTATGTTTTGTATTTTAAATTTGCGTAAGTGGGATGCAGATGTGGCTCAGTGGTAGAATGCCTGCCTAGCATGTACAAGGTCCACCCCTACTACTTCAAGAGAAAAACACCCCCTAAAATGTTTAATCATGGACATTTTCATTGACAATGACAGGTGACATTTTTGTAGCTTCTGTGTAAATTTGTCCCAGACATTGTAGGGCTTGTTAAATATATATATAGACTACTTTGATTTACCCATTGCCTACTGATGGATGTTTAACTCCCCTTCATCTCTGCTACAATAAGCAAAGCTGTAATGAGATGCCCATAGTATTCTTTTAATAGGCGGGGCATGGTGGCATATGCCTTTAATCCCAGCACTCTGGTGGTGGAGATGGGAGGATCACTGTGTGTGAGTTTGAGGGTGCCCTGAGACTACATAGTATTCTCTTAATGTTCTGTGTGAGATTACCTAAGGGGTAGTGGTTTTGAATTGCGGTTCAAATATGTTAGAAATGCAGATTTAGCACTATGGTGGTGGACGACTTTAATCTCAGCATTTGAGAGACTGAGGAATGAGGATCTCAGTGAGTTTGAGGCCAGCTTGGAGCTACAGAGTGAATTCCAGCTCAGCCCGGACTAGAGTGAGACCCTGCCTGGGCAGGGGTGAGGGTGTGGAGGGAGAGAAATGCAGATTCTAGACCTTCTGAATCAGAAACTCTAGGAGCAGACTCCATGAACCTGTGTTTTAGCATGCTTAGCCAGGAAAGCATGACTGGGAACCAGCCCCAGAAGACCTGTTTAGGAAACACTGCCAGATTTGTCTCCAGAGTTGCCCAGCTGGTTCCTGCCGCTGACTTGTACAGGAGGGCTCCTTCCCCACATTCTTGTTACTCTTTGACATCAACTTTGTAATTTTACCAAGATTGTTCTAGTGTGAAGTTAAGTGACTCTTAGTGAATATATTTGTTAGCTGTTAGTTTGACCTGCCATGGTCTTATCTCCTCCTCTTCCTCTTCCTCCTCTTCCTCTTTCTCTTCCTCTTCTTCCTCTTCCCTCTTCTCTTTCAGAGTAGACCTGGCTGGACTTGGCCTCACCCTGCTCTGCCTCTCAAGTCCTGGCACAGGTTCATCATCTCCTAGTGCATCTACTTCTGATGTTTCTTGTGTGGTCTAAATACCAACCCCACCTTGTCACCTCATTTACACAATATTTTTCTTTTTAATTGTGACAAAAATATAGGATGTAACATTCCCTATGTAGTCACTTTTGTGTGTAATTCAGTGGCATAATGTGCATTTATTGTTGTGCAAACATCACCGCTATCCACCCCCAGAGCTCTTTAATCACCCAAACCCAACCTTTCTTTCCTTAAGCTAACCTACTAATTTTGAAATTCCTCAGAGATTTTTTTCTTTCTCCATTCCTCTCCATTTCTCTGTTTTATGTTAAATTCTCATTTCTTTATTTTAGTTTTCTTGTGTCTTGTGTGATAGTATGAGGCTCTGCTATGCTCTTCTTGGATGCTGCCTTGGTTATGTATGAATCTTTGCTCTTCCATATACATAGACAGTTTGGAAGGCTTCTCGGGTTCTTAACAAAGCCTAGGAAATGTGATAAGCATTGCATTGAATATTCTTCAATGTTCATGTTTTTTAAAAAATTTATTTATTTATTTATTTGCAAGCAGAGAGAGAAGAGAGACAGGACAGAGAATGGGTGTGCCAGGTCTTCCAGCCACTGTAAATGAACTCCAAATGGATGCACTACTTTTTGCATCTGGCTTTACATGGGTAGTGGGGACTTGAACCTGGGTCCTTAGGCTCTGAAGGTAAGCACCTTAACAGCTGAGCCATCTCTCCAGCCCAATATTCATGTTTTAACAACATTTTTTTTTGCATGTGTGTGTGCCTTGTGCGTGCCTGTGCACAGGCAAGAGGAGAGCTTTGGGTGACTTCTCTTTTGCCCATCTGTGGGACAGAATCTCGGTGAATGTGGAGCTATGCTTTCTTTCTGTTCAAGCTGGCTTGCCAGCAAGCCCCAGCAATTCTTCAGTCTCTGCTTTCCACAGGACTGGGGTTACAGGTATGTGTGGTCACATCTAACTGTTCTGTAGGTGCTGGGAAATCAAACTCAAGGAGAATCAGGCCTTCATGCTTGCATGACAAGTGTTCTTATCTGCTGAGCCATCTCCCCAACCCCACAAAAGACAGCCCCTCCCCCTACAGGGTCTCACTCTAGCCCAGGCTGGCCTGGAACTCACTTTGTAGTCCCAGGCTGGCCTGGAACTCACTTTGTAGTCCCAGGCTAGCCTGGAACTCACTTTGTAGTCCCAGGCTTGCCTGGACTCACATTGCTCCTCTTCCTTCTGCCTCTGCTGGGATTAAAGGTGGACACCACCAAGTCTGGCTCCAAAGAGCATTTAAATAGAGTTCACAATTTGGTGCTGAGGCTTGAACTTCATGCCTTGTACAAACTGAGCACATGCTATATGCTGAGCTATTCTCCCATCTTACAGTAATTTACTTATTTCCACCCTTCTCTCATTTTCAAAGGCAATGTGTTGTTTTGAAGAGAATTTGGCACTGTATTAGTTGCTTTTCTATTGCTGTGGTCGATTACCTGGCAGGAACAACGTAAGAGAGGAAAGCTGTATTTGGGCTCATTGTTTCCAAGCATTCAGCCCATGGTTGCTGGCTCTGTTGTGGAGGCATGTAACAGAGGAGGTGTGGTAGACAGAAAGTAGAGAACTGTCAGGAAGGGTTCAGGAACAAGATAACCCCAATAACCTATCTCCAAAGGCCCCTTTCTCCCAGCAAGGCTCTATCTTCTAGTTTCCAGAGGCTTCCAAAATAGTGCTCCCCCCACCAATCCTTGGAACATATGAGCCTGTGAGGGACATTTCATATGTAAGCCATAATAGGCACCTTCCTTCCCACCTTACAGGCAGACAGTAAGGACTCTTGGGCCAGGTCTTTTATCAATTTTCTTTCTTCATTCACCAGCCTTGAGTGACCTTGGTCAAGTTACTCCCCCTCTCTCCACTCTAAGCTCCTCTTCTCGTCAGGATGAAAGCACCTTCCCTGTGAGGCTGTGGAGGGCTTTGGAAAGACAATGCAGGAGACACATGGAGTATGGGTCTTGAAACAGAGCTGTTGCTCAGGGAATGTTGATGTCATAGTTCCCCAACACTGGCTTTAAATAGCCCAAACTTCATACTTTCTTCTGCTTCTAAGGATTTATGACAAAGCAGTGTCAGGAAAGCAAAGTGAAGGAGCCAGCCAATTAAGTGTGTAACACTCCAAATCTACATATGCGAGCTGTGCTCCTGCCTGCTTTTGCAGGAAGTGTGGATACTTCCAAGGAATTTTACAGTTGAGTGGGGAGAAATATACAACTAATATACAAGAAACAATTAGAGAACTCTGTGTAACAGATGGCATATAATTAGGGTTAAGTGGTACAGTGCCAGGGGACTTTTGAGAAGAGAGAAATCCTGCTCTGTGAGTTTTTATTGGACTTGGGTGGAATTAGAGTGAGGAGGAGAGAGCATGCAGGAGAAACCCAGTATAATGAGCATTCTTGCTGAGGGCTCTGAGGACCCAGTATTGAACCTGTGGTGGTGGGTGTTGTGTCTGAATTTGTGTGTGTATGTGTTTTCTTTTTTTAAAAATAGTTTTATTTATTTATTTGCAAGCAGAGAGAGGTAGAAGAGAAACAGAGAGAATGGGCATGCTAGGGATGCATGCATCATGCATCTGAATTTATGTGGGTGCTGGGGAATTGAACTCAGGTCCTTAGACCTTGCAGGCAAACTCTTTAACCGCTGAGCCATCTCTCCAGCTGTGTCTGAATTTAAGCGTCTTAAAATCCATGCTTTGGGAGTCAGCATAGACAAGGAGGTGATTGTAGCTCTGTTTTCCGGTATGGTCAGAAGTTCGTAGGTAGACTAGAGTTGTTGGTTTGGATCTTGGCCTCTCTTTGTAGGTGCTGTGCAGCTATAGGCAGATTGTGTAGACAGTGCACATCAGTCATCCTCACATTCTTCACTGGTGGTAAGAGACGGAGCAACCTTCCAGGGTTGTGAGAACTACTGAAGCTAACATTTGTAAGGCATCGAGAGTCTAGTACAAAATATGTCATTAACATTTTTGTCACTGTGGCAAAATGCCCAAGATGATAAACTTTTTTTTCATTCTGAAACAGGATCTCTCTTCTATAGCCCAGGCTTCCTTACCATCCCAAGTGCTAGACTTACAGGCATATGCCACACCCCCAGTGATAACTACCTTTTAAGGAGGAAAGGTTCAGTTTGGCTATGGGTTTGGAGGTTTCAGTCATGATCACTTGGGCTGAGGTAAGGCTGCATGCACATCGTGGTTGTGGTATCAGGGTCTTGCTCTAGGCTCTTGCTCCCCAGTCCTTGTGAGCTTTGCTGAAAGAATTCACTATACAGTTAAGTGTGGATGACTCAAGGGTGAGAGTGGACAGTGACCAGAGACTGTTGTGTTCATTTACACTTCAGGCAGGCTTTCTGCTATTTCTAAAGCATCTAGAGCAGACAGCTGTCCCAAGGGACATTTTCCAGGTGGTTGACAGCCCCATTTTGGGTTATGGTATTTCTTTGTTCTCTATCAGTAGGCCCTTCCAGATAGTAATTGTATGAAGTTTAGATAGTTGCTGTTCATGACCTTGTAGAGTAAATTTTGAATGTGATGTCTCCTCCCAGGGCCAGAGATGTGAATTAGGTCCCAGTCCTCTCTTCAGTGCTTGGAGTCCAGTCATTGTTTTCACAGGCTGCTGATTATGACAGAAGAGTCTAGCTTTAGTGTTCAAGTCTTTTGATATCTAATTGGCAACTGGGAGCTCATAATGAAGGAAGCTATTCACCTTGTGGCAGTGGGGGAGAGAGAAGGAGAGAGAGAAGGAAAAGGGGTGAGAATAGGGGAGAGAGAAAGAACAAAAGAAATGGGGAGGAAGAGGTTGGGGTTCCAGTATCCCTTCCAAAGACAAGCTCCAAGTGATCTAGCTTCCTTTATTAGATCACACCTTCTTACTAGCACCCCGGGCTGGGACCAAGCCTTTCAACATGGGCATTTGGGGGACATTCAACATCCAAGCAATGGTACAGATTGAGAATCATAACTGTGAGGTGCTGTTGCGTTCACCACTTCTTGTACCTCTCTTGAGGTGTGTGAGGCTTTGGCCCAAACTTGGTTGGATTTTGTATATGAAGACCTGTAGAGACTGAACAATCCTATGACATGGGCTTTCTCTGCACGTTCATGGGTGTGCAAGGTGTGTTCTTGGTGTGGACCGAACAGGTGTAGTGTTCTGGATGTTTTTTTGTCAGAGCCTGGGGATGGTGTGGGTAGACCAAGTGAGGTGGTGAGTGCAGATGAGTCAAGTTCTATTTTGCTATTTTCCTTGTCTTGATTTGACCTTTCAGAAGTGGTGTAGGGATGCACGAGACACTGTACTTCTACTGAGCGATGCATGTTACCAGCCCCTTTCGGTGATGGGAGAATGAAGCTTAAGTGATTTTCTTGAGAAAGTAGGAGTGGTGTGTCCTGAAGGAGGTTAGTGGTTTTTTTTTTTTTTGTCAGTTGACAAAAATGAATGGGTGCTGTAGATGAAAATTGTGATACACTGGTTGGCCCAGCTGGGGGTTCCCATGACCTTGGATGTCCATAAGTCTTGGAGGCAGGAGGCACCTGGTAGTTGGTTTATGCCAGTTCCTAGGTGCTACTGCTGGTTTGGGGTTACACTTTGAGAACCCCTGCCCAAAGAGCTCATACCAGCCAGGAGCCCACTGCTCCTACCTCATTATAGTTGGTGGAATGAATTCAGACTAAGGAAATTGGAAGCGCTTCGCCCCTCATGCATAAGAAAGTGAAGTCAGGGGCACTGTTACTCCCTGCTCAGCAGTGCTTGGGCCATGGCTCACGTGGCAGGGACACCTGGCAACGAAAGTCAAGAGTTCTCAGGAGCAGAAAGCCAACCTGCATCCCGCCTCAGGAAGACGGTCTCACTGATGTGCCTTTAAAAAATTTCCATTCCCCTTTCCCAAGTTTGGGGGTGGGGGCTTCCTTTCCACCATTTATCCCTATGGGAAAATTAGGCACAGATAATTAGAAGCAGATATCTGCCTGGCAGTAGAAGGGAAGAAGGTAATCTTGACTGGCTTAATCATGGTGAAAAACTGTAGGCAGAATGAACTTGGTACCTGTCTCCTCATCTGCAGGGAGGGAGCTAAGAGAGCTGGCGGTGTGCTGACAGGCACATGCTGAGTCCTCAAGTAATGTGAGTGGCTGGGGATAGTATAGTGGATGTGCTGCTTTCCTCTGTGAACAGTGCTACATACAGAACCGCGGAATGAAGAGCTTGGAGAGTGAGAGAGAGAGAGAGAGGGAGAGGGAGAGGGAGAGGGAGAGAGGAGAGAGG
>PVHP010009234.1:0-50922 GCA_004024765.1 Zapus hudsonius
GCGCTGCCTGAGTTTCCAGAAGACGCTTACCCAGATGTACCTGAAATGGAGCCGCTTAAAGAAAATATTAATAATTTCCTTACGACATGGAAGCCACTGGAGCAACTCACTAGTGATCGCTTCATTCAGGTTCTAACTGTGGAGATTTCCAACAAAACGCCAAATGAACTCCTTCAGAAAATAGTCGAGGCAATGCAAAAACCTTTTCAGTATAGTGCATGGGAATTATCTACGGAAGATTACGATGAAGAAAGTGAAGACTCCTACGCTGAAATGGAAGCTGGCGAGGAGCAGGGAGAAGAGGAAGAGGAAAAAGATGAGGGCGAAGAAAAGATTCAAGAGAAAAGAAGGCATCTGGGAGATACAAAGCACTTCTGCCCAGTGGTTCTCAAGGAGAACTTCATCCTCCAGCCGGGCAACACAGACGAAGCAGTTAAGTACCGCGAGAGAATCTACTACTTCTCCAGCGCCGAGGCCAAGGCCAAGTTCCTGGAGCACCCTGAGGCCTACGTGGCCCACGGCGAACCTCTGAAGGCTCCCCCGCTAAGGACACCGCTGGGTGTCCATGGCTCTGGCAAAACCCTGTGTGCAAGACATCTGGCAAAAAAAATTGGCATTTTTCACATTCAGTTTGAGGAATTTCTTCAAGAAAAATTACTGCTGAAAGCAGGGAGGAAGTTTGGTCCTGAGTTCGAGGATGACTCTGAGGAGGAGAAGGCTGTCAAGCAGGAAATCGAGGAACTGGCCAGACAAGCCAATGTCACAATCACGGAAGAAACCCCAATGAAACAGCTTCCAGAGGTAAAACTTACAGAAGAAGAAGAAGCAATTAAAGCAAGTTTAAGGGAAAATAAGCCACTGTCCAAGGAGATTCTTGACTCCATTCTTTTGGAGTGGTGGCTAAAAGAGCCTATACGCTCCATAGGCTTTATCCTGGACGGCTTCCTGCGGTTCCCTGAGGAGGCCCAGTTTCTAGTAGAGCGTGGATTCTTCCCAGACGCCGCTGTGATCATACATGTTGAGGGTGAAGATGTTTTTGGTTGCCTCCTTCCCACCCAAGTTGGCAAGTGGAAAGAGAAACAGAATAAGAAATTAGAAAGGAAAAAAATCATCAAAGACATGAAGGTGAAAATCAAGGAAGATATGATTGCTAAAAGAAGGGCTGAACTTATTTTAGAAAGAGAGAAAAAAAAGAAAGCGGAGAATAATAAAGAAAATGATGACAGCGAGGAGGAGGAGCCTGAAGAAGAAGACGAAGAAGACGATATTGAAAACATCCTGGAAGAGGAGTTTCCAAAAGACGAGGAAGAGATAAGTGAGGAAGACGAGGAGCAGGAAAGCGATGCTAAGGATCGCCTGCGGAGTGAACTGAGGGAGAAATTTGAAGCAGATATGAGTAACAACATACAAATGATACAGGAAGAATTTGAAAATGTTCTGATACCAATAATTACTGTGAACGGAGCTCAGAAAATCCATATTGTACAATATACGTTGACGATGAAATTGAAGCCGCTGGTGGAAAATCGTGCAAGCATCTTTGAAAAGTGTTATTCAGTACCCGCCCATCACGCGTACAAGATGCTCGCCTACACCTACAAGTACATGAGCTCATTTGGCTTCTGGGACCCCGTGAAGAAGCATTCATTGTATGCTGAAGACATGAAGGAAGCAGAAATGCAGTGGTCACCAAACGTAAACTGAAGAATATGGACACACAGCTTGAGTTCTCTCTCTCTCTCTCTCTCTCTCTCTCTCTCTCTCTCTCTGTTTCTGCTTGAAAATGAATAAATAAAATGTTTTTAACAAAGAGTAAAAAAAATTATAATATTCATATAATGGAATATTATTCATTCAGCCATATATATTTGTGAGGGGCTGATAGATGCTATAAGGATGAATCTTGAAAGGAAAGAAGCCAGGCACAAAGGCCATCTGTTGCATGACTGCATTTATTTGAAATATCCCAAACAGGCAAATCCATAGAGGCACAATGTGTAGTAGAGATTGCTAGGGTCTTGGAGAAGAGGGGAATGAGAAGCAACTACTAAGAGGAAAAGAGCTTCTTTTTGCAGTGACAAAAATGGTCTAGAATTAGACAGTAGTCATGCTTTTGCTAAAACTATTGGATTATTGGCTACTGTTCCTACCACTGTCCTGTGACTGGCTGTGAATCTATTGGTCTTTCCCACCAGACTGAGCATTGTAAGGGTGGGGTTCTATTCTCATTTTCTGGTTCTCTAGCTCTGAGTAGAGGACTTGGAAATGAGCAAGCATATTGGATGACTTATCACTTTCCTAGGTGTACCGTTCCCAGCCTGCATGAACTTTGGTTGTTAGAAGCCCTAGTCTAGGCATGAAACTAGAGTGGGCCTCATTGACCCAGCATCCATGCAGCAGCCTTGTCTAGGGTCACACTGAGTCCAAGCAAAGAAGCTGCCTCTGACCTCACCGGGGTCCTTGCTTCCTTCCCATTGGAGGGCTCATCATGAGCAACCCTGCTTCTTTGGACTTGCATCCTGGGATGCAGCAGGTCACAGCAAGCTTGCTTTCTGGTGCTGTTCTATTTCTGAAAGGTCTAACAAAGGAGCCCTTGGTCCTCTTGGCCCAAGAGAACCATAGGCATCTCTGTCCAGTTCTCCTTTATATACATTTGTCCTCATTCTCTTGGCCAGATGATATGATTTTTTTCAGACTATTTCCTTCAGATAGTCAGAGTTAAACAAAAATGCAGGCTATATAAATCTTGCTTTGATAACCAATTTTAAAGAGGGCTCCAGACAACCTTGGAAACAAGTGATATTCCCAGACCTTGGTGAGAGGCCACTGAGAGCCTGTGTGCCTGGGTTCAGACAGTTGGGGAAGCAGGCGGTAAGATTGTCAGGGGCATGGCTGAGTAAGTAGAGACTCAACTACCTGCTCAACTGCTGTTCCTGACAGTAAGCAGAGGATTAAGCTCTGCTGAATGGGTGCAGGCCAAGCAAGTTTGGGACAAGACTGACCTGCTGAGGCAATCAATGAAAGATGGTGAAATTTAATGAGTATCTCTTCCATCTTTCTTCTGCCAGTCCCCTTCAGCATTCCTTTTGATAAATGCATAATTACCCAGGGCCCCCTGTGGACTCCATTTGGTCCTCTGAAATGAGTTCCTTTAGTGAACTCTTCCAATCATCTCTGACAAGCCTCCAATGGCTTCCAGAATGTCAGTTATTCTCTTTATACAATTGTCAATGTTTTTAAAACCTTGTTAAAGTAGCATTTGTTTAGTAAGGCTTGTTGCCCCATTTCTGATGTTGTACTTTTCTCTAAATCCACTCAATATGATCTCTCTTACTCTTGGCATTCTTCACCCTCTCCCTTCCCCTGTGCCCATCCCTTTTCCCTCTTTCTCCTTCCTTTAAAATGTCCTTCATAGATTCATGTGTTTGAATACCTAACCCCAGTTTGTAGCTCTGTTTCTGGAAGGTTGTAGAACTTTAGGAGGTAGAGCCTTATTTGAGGAAATGTACCACTGGGGGTGAGCCTTAAGTTTTTACAGCCCAGCCTTACTTGTTGTTTTTTCTCTACTTCCTCTCTGCTGATGTGATGATGTGTTATTGATTTCCTGCTCCTGCCATACATTCCTCATCATGACAGACTCTCTACCCTCAAAACTGCCAGATGAATTAAATCCTTTCCTTCTATAAGCTGCTTTAGGTCTGGTATTTTGTCCAGAAATGAGAAAGTAACTGATACACCTTCTATTCCCCTTTCCTGACTCCCTCCCTATATCTCTCCAACATCATTCAGAATGCCTCTTTTAGAATTGTATCTACCAAACCCTAAAATGGTTTACTCTGGTAAACATTTCATTACCTACATTACTCTAGAGTAGCCAGTCTTCTAAAGTAAACTTGACATTTCTCACCAATGAATCTCCTGTCCTGTTTAGAAAAAAACAGATCTTCCAGTAACTGCCTTCTCTTGTTCCTTTCCAAACCTTTAACCAAGGGTGAACCCTTCCACAGACAGTAGAAGTTGATAGCAGGGCATTCTATATTTCTAATTTCTCCTAAAGGCCCATTCAGGGCAACATTTTAACTGTGCTTGACTATTTAATGGCATAAAATAACCTCCAAAGCAACCCTTCACACTTAGTCAAGCACAGAGCCATATTTGGAGCTCTGTTGTATACTCATGCTTTCACTTAAGCACCAACACAAAGCTCATTGCAGCAAGAGTTTGTAGATGGTAAACAGAACCTAATAACCAGAATCTTGGGGCTACTGGCTTATGCTCCCCTCGAGCAAAGTAATTCCCACTGCCAGTCTCATTTACTACCTAGCTTCCTTGATGTGTCCTGACCAACCTCTCCTATCTCACCTAGATGTATTCTGAAAAGCGTCCCCCATCTTACCTGCACCTGTCCTGGTCAACTCCCCCCATATCACTTAGATGTGTCCTGATCAATCTTTACTATCTCACTTACATGTGTTCTGATCAGCCTTCACCATCTCACCTAGATGTGTCCTGACCCCCCCCATCTCACCTGGACCTGTCCTGATCAACCTCCCCATCTCACCTAGACCTGTCCTGATCAACCTCCCCATCTCACCTGGACCTGTCCTGACCAACCTCCCCATCTCACCAAACTTTGCTTGGGCAGGGTTTGCTGGCTGTGACTTTCAGATAATGTGGAACCTGGATCTTGCATTCCATGATCTTCAAATCTATCTTTTTTTTTTCTTTTTGTGGTGTAAGGGGTTAAACTCAGGGCCTTACTGGGCACTGTGCCCCTTACCCAGTCCTTTATACCAATTCTGTACCCTTAAGGCTTGACTGTGTTGATTTGCTCCTTTGCCCCTCTGTAATCAATAAGAAACAAGAGAATAAATTATTATTATTATTATTGTTATTTTAGACAGTGTCTTACCTCATAGGCAAGGCTGGTCTTGAGCATGCCACTCTTCTAAGATTCTTAGTCTCCCAAGTGCTGGAGTGATAGGCATATTCCCCAAAGCCCACTGAAAGTTTTTAAGGAAGTTTTTCTCTTTCCATAATTTGATTCTACCATTTCTAGATGAGCGAGTTAACTTGTGTGGCCTTCGAGTTGGAAGAAAGGCTGATAACCTTGTTATCCTACACAAAATCCAGCTTCATCATGTCCCGATTCTCCACATTTCTAGCTTGCTCAAGGGATGCTTCCTATAGCTTGTTTATGACCCTGTTTGTGGGCACGACTCTCCTGCTTCATATTTTTATTTCTCTGTGGTAGTGGAAAGACTGGCGAGGATAATCTGATGCACATGAAGTGAAAATGAGGAGTTACTAATAAGATTAAATTAAATTTAAGCACGTTTCTTTAGCCTCCTGTGAAGAGCAGTACTAAGCACTGTTTGAGATGAGCAGACACCAGCTGAAACCTCACGGTATTTACAATCTGGTGCAGAGAGGGAAAGAGGAGTAAGACCACACAGAAATATGCAGGAGTTCACACCAAATATGGCAAACTCCACGACAAAGGAAGAGACAAGCACTGTAGGGATGGAAAGCAGGGGCCTTTGCATTTCCCTGGAGAATAAGGAATGAGACTGGGCTGTACAAGAGGAACAGCTGAAGAGTGGGGAGCCCCAAGCTTTTCTCTGGGCTTTGCCATGGATATATTCAGAAGCGCTCTCTCTCTCTCTCTCTCTCTCTCTCTCTCTCTCTCTCTCTCTCTCTCTCTTCTAGGGATGGAGCCCAGAACCTTACACATACTAGGCAAGTGCTATACTACTGAGCAACATCCCTAGTCCCAGGGTCCGGTTCAAGATAAAAAATTCTGGAAGCCAGGCAGAGGTAAGGAGGATCACGAGTTCAAGGACACTGTGAGAGCACATTAGTGAGTTCTAGGTCAGCCTGGGCTAGAGAAAGACTCTACCTTGAAAAACCAAAAATAAATAAATAATAAATAAAAAATACTACTCTGGGCCTCTTTATTCAAAAGGAAAGAATTCCAAGAGGGGCAAGCAGAACCTTAAAGCAAGTATGGGACACTTCTCATTACAGGTTGCTTGCTCATGGTGTGGGCACTGCCTCACGTGTACTTGCTTGGTTGGGTCTCTGCTTCTTAGGAACATACCTTGGGAACCTGGGAGCCATGTCTTGCTCTTAGCACCACATCCCTAGCACCTAGCAGCAGAGCTGCTGCCCAGATGAATCAATGAGAATGGCCCAGTGAGCACAATTTCATAAGGTGCCCTTCCCTCCACTTGCATACTACTTCTTAGTAACCCCAGGACCCAACACATAGATGCATGTTGAGCCTTGAATATAAGTAGTTGCATGAATAACTTCTCAGAGGCAGACAGGTATGGTGGTGCAAACTATAATCCCAGTACTACAGAGGCTGAGGCAGGAGACTGGAATATTCCAGGTCAGCTATAGGGAGATCTTATGGTTTAGCTATTAAGGGCGCTTGCTTTTGAAAAGCTTGCCGACAATCATCCTCAGCACCTACATCATATAATGCCAGGTACAAAGTGGCCCCATGTATCTGAGATCCAGCAGAGCCAGGCAATTTCAAGACTCGGGCCAGCTGTATACAGGCGATCATTTATTTATTTGCCCCGGCAAGAAACCCTACCTCAAAGAAGGGGGACAGGCACAGATACCTTGAGGTTGTCTTCTGATCTCCACACACTCGTGCCCCCTCACACAAATAATAAAGTCAGATAATGAAAAAAAAATTAAAGGAAAAAGACAGAGGTTAGTCATGGGGCCTCTTATAAGGCCATAACGATCAAATGAGAAAACTGGATGCGTTCAGCACTTGTCAGGTACAGACTATGACAGTCGCCCATGTGTGAGGAGCAACGACCACACACTTCGATGTAAAAGTCTTACATACGTCAGCCTTGTTCCATGAAAGTGGAAGTGCGGAACCATTTTACAGATGAGCAAACGGTCCTAATCAGTGAATTGATCTGCTCGTTGGTTTATGCCCAACGTTCCTTTTAAGCTCGCAGCGGGCGAGCCCCGAGGAGGACCCGAGGGCCCACGCGTGGCCTGCCCAGGACAGAAAGGGTTACGGGATGCGAGCGAGCACGCGCGGCATCCGCGGAGCTCCGCGAGCCCGCGCCCCGGCTCACAAAGCGGTGGGCGGGGCGGCGGGCGCTTTCTGGCCTCCCATTGGTGCCCACGCCCCTTCCTGTCACGGTCGGCCCGGCCCCGCCCCCTGGGCGCCTCGGGACTGGACGGCTCCAGCGGCATGCTAATGAGGAGTGGGCCGCCGCTGCCCATTGGCCGGCCGCGGAGTGTCGGTGAAGTCAGCTCCGAGACTCAGAAAAACAGAGCCGGGCTGACTGCGGCGTGTAGAGCAAGCCAGCGGGGCCGGACGCGCGCAGCCGCCCTCCCTCCCGCCCGCCGGCGCCCCGCGCCCCGCGCCCGCGAGGTAAGCCCGCCCGCCCGCCCGCGTTCCCGCGTTCGCCGGCTCTTGCCCGCGGAGCCGGGGGTGCGCCAGCCGGGCCCCCGCGGGCGGCGCCTTTGTTCGGCGCTCCAAGGAGGTGCTTTTAAAGGGCCAGCTGTTGGAGGGACCTGGGGGACCCTCTCCCCAGAGCATCCCCCCGTGGTCACCCGCGGCCGAGCTCCTGGCTCCTTGGTGGCTCCCCAGCCCTGCAAGGAAAGTTCCTGGGATGTGGGGACCTGGGGGATGCCAGGTTCAGGTTCTTTATTCCTTTCCTTTTTAATTTTATTATTTTTTGGTGGGTGGGGGTAAGTGCGATCGTGGCCTCTGTCTGGAGGGACCGTCCGCTCGCCTTGGGCTGGCTGCGGGATGGGGGATGGAGGAGGCGGGAGAGGCCGGGTGGGTTTGTGCTGGGAAGTGAAACTACTGGCTCCCCTGCAGCAGCCCGGGAAGCCGAGGGAGCGAGCGGCAGGATGGAGGCTGCTCAGGTGTGTTCATTCATTGGCATCCCTCGGGCGGGGACGGCGAGAGAGACCCGCCTGGTGGGTGTGTGTCCGGGGAGACCTTGCCTGCGCAGCTCGCCTAGGCCCCCTCATCCTCGCGAGGAGCTGACAGCATCTCGCTAGGCAGCCCATCACCAAGAGGGACCAAAAGCAACTCCTTTCTGCTATTTCCCGGCCATTCCCCTCTCCTCCCTCACTGCTTTCCTACGTGGCTTCCTTGATAAGCGGCAGTGACATTCAAGATAGAGGGGAACAGAGGCTTGAAGTCATTATGTTCCTTTCATGGTGGTGGTGGTGGTGGGGTGTGCTGTCAAATTCTGCATCCCTGCTTGGTAAGATGGCTTTGAAATTCACCAGCGCATGCTTTTTTTTTTTTTTCCAGGCAGCAGAATTTATTACGCTATTACATTGCTACATAAAAGCAGAAGGGATCTCACTGAGTGGGCTCATTTCATCCAGTTGCAGGGCTTCCCCAGCATGTTCTGGATGAGCCTTTGGATTTTGGTTTTAAACACTGAGCGCCAGGATGCCACTGTTGTCACAGGGCCGACCTACTGAAAGTGCTCGAATTGATTTCACTGTTAGAAGGAGGGAGATTCATTTAGACACATCATAGATCCTGTCTGGTATGTCAAGCCTCTGACTCTATACCCCCCTCCTCTACTTCCAGTGTCCCTTTTCCTCTTAAGTGAAGGCCAGGGATGGATTGTCTGGACACACTCTGCTGATTTTTGAGCACCTCTGTCCATAGTCGGTTCTGTGTCTTTGGTGATGATTGAATGTGTAAGGGAGGATTAAAAGTGGGATGGGCAGCAGAAGAGGATACAGCAGCAATAGACAGAAAACACATGAGGGGTATTTTTGGAGATGCCATAGCTTTAACCTGTAGAAACTTAAATGAGGATGGTGGGTGTGTAGAATGAGGTGTGTGCATGTGTATGTTGGCTGAGAGGGGGAGGGGTAGAGGAGGAAGATGCTACCAGCAATTTTCTGCCCCACCCTCCTGATGCTGCCTTAAATAGCTTCTTGCCAGCCCAGCCCTGAGGTCTCCCTCCTTAGCCTGAGAGGAAAGGAGGAAAAGGCTGGTCTGTTGGCACCCCTGCCCATCCCCACCCATCTTTGGAGTCATGGCTGTGAAAGGGTTAGTTCTCACTGGATTGTAGGTGGCACATTTCTCAGCTGAAGGACCAGTGACATCTGGCTCTGGTGACTTGCATGCAAGGAATCAGCAACTGAAATGAAGTGCTTTTACCCTGTGAGGTGAGGGACGGAAGCAGTCATCTAGTCCTCTGTGGGCCTTGTCCTTCTCTTACTTGCTTTCAGTTGCTGTAGTTGGAGAGTTTCAGTAAACTTTTGAAGAGATTGGACTATTGGGGTGGGGTTAGAATTGTAGGAAAGGAGAAAATGCTTCTTACTGGAAGAACAAAGACTCTTCAGCTCTCTCCTTTTTTCCCTCTTTAAAAGAGTTCAATACAGATATCAGTGTGTGGATTTTCTTTGCAGAGAATGAAAAGGCAGGGCCCAGGAAAGAAAGCTTTACTGTGCAGCACTAGTCACCCCCACTTAGCTCTCTCTGGATCCTTCTCTGGATGTGGAAGCTGATGTACTGTAGAGGGCACTCACTGGTAGTTGAGGATTTAATTACCATGCTTCTGAGAAAAGGAATAGATGGTGTCAGAAAGCTTTGATGGAAGTGCTCTGTGCCAGAGGCAGGTCAGTTGGCTTTGGGTTAGGCCACCAAGCTTTGGGCCTTGGGCTAGTGGTGTCCTCTTTCTGGACCTGTGTGCTTGTTGCTACAGTGGAAGGCTTAGAGCAGACAGTTTTTCTAGGGCTCCTCATGGCACTGCTCTCCTTAAATCCACAAATACAGTTTGTGATGGCATTTTTAGATTCTTTCCTTTTTGCTTATCTGATGTTAAGTTCATAGCCTTCAACAATGGCATAAAAGAAGCATTCTAGAACTAAGGCTGCACCTTTTCTTGCTTAGTGTGATTCATGTGGTTTTACTCTATGTAAATAATTCAGAGCTAGAACGGTCCAGAGTGAGAGGCACAGACCTCAGAGTGGGCTGCTGTCAGGGAAAGATGACAGATTGCTGAGGAAAAGGAGTTTCTAGAATTCATTCTTCTCTAGTATATGTATAACTCACTGTTTTATTTATGATTGCATAAGTGAATGCTTAGATATTGAGAACATGGCAGCGGGGGTTGGGAGGAGGCAGAGGGAGAGAAGGGCTTTGTGATTGACCATTAGCAACCTTCACTGAGGGTTTTGAACAGTGAGAATGTTTGACCATTGGTCTGAGATCACACAGCCAGCAAGATGCAGAGCTGGGACAGCATCCCAGGAGGATAGATTCTCATTCCTGTGTTTTAGATATATTTGTTAAACCCTTTCTTCCAAGACAGGGGTGTAAGGTGGGAAGGAACAGTGGGAGGAAGCAGGAGCAGAAGAAGGGAAGGCTGGAGATTCCATAGCATCAGGCTTTGGAGCCAAGAGCAGAGCATTTCTATGTCCTTGGAGTGAAGTAAGGAGTGAGTGGAGCAGCTTGGCTTAACATGTGTGTATGGAGGGGTGTTGAGTGCACTGAGAGTTCCCTGGGGTGATCCTAACTTGGATTTTTCCTGTTGACCCTCTGATTGCAGAATGTGTTCGGGGCTGCTTAGTTCGGGGTGCATGCAGAACTTGAACACATGGGAGTCAGGTGTGCTGGTGCTGATGCTGGCAAAGGCTGAAGTAGGGCCCAGTTCTGCGATTCTAGGTCTCTGTGTGTCTGTGTGTTTCAATACGAAACAAAAATAATTTGATATAGTTTCTTCTTTAATGCAAGCAGCATTTCCTTTCCCCCCCCTGATTTGATTGTACATTTTAAGAGAGAGCATTTCATATATTCTCTTTTCAGAGGAGAAACTTGGAGGTGGCTGTTCCTGAATTGTAGTTTATCTGGGAGGAGGTAGCGGGGGATCTGGCTTGACTTGAGCTGAGCCTCAGAATGTTTCAGTGAGCAATGAGAGGGGCTGTGAGCAGTGGTTCACCAGAACGTTCACCATTCAAAGGCAAGGATAAAAGGTGACTATACTTGTCAACAGCTGGCCATGAGCAGCTTCACTTGTCCAGCTCTCTGGGCTCTAGGAAGTTATGTCTGTGAGCTCCTTCAGTTGCTCTAGCTTCAGGCATGTTATGCTACTCTTTGAACCCCCTTTCCGTATATTCATTTCTTTTTTTCTCCTGTTGTCTTTCTCCTTGCCTTTCTCCCTCACTCTTTTTCTACTGTCAATAATATAACTTTGTAGTGTGTTTTAATATACATATTGTCTCATTAAAATTTCATCTCCTCTGTTCTTAATTTAAAACCAGTTGGGTTTAAAATGTGTTTTATATGCAAAACCAAAACCAAACCCACTTAAACTGCTTTTTGCTTCTGTGTGGCCTTCCATTGATTCCTCCCCAACTCCCGCTTTTGTGGTCAGCAGTGGCTCTTTATGAAAAAAAAAAAATTCTCAGGTCTCTGTCATGTGGTTATTGTTTCAAAAGCAAAAACAGCTTTAACAATAGAAAAAGTTTCCACCCTTGAATTGTGAGCAACCAGGGACACCCTGTCCCAGGAGATGTGTCCTGTTTCTTAACTTCCTTCCATGGAAGGATTGTCTTCAGTGTGTGCTATAACAAGTCTTGGACTATAAGGGGTGCTGATGGTGGGGGTGGGGCTCTTGTCAGTTTTTGTTTTTATTCTGTGATAGGCTTTGTGTCCCCCCCCCCCCAGAGCTTCCATCCCTTCCACTTCTAAGCCTGTGGCATAACTTATGTTGGGAATCCCCTCACCTTGCCCAGGTTGCCTCCTGTTTCTTCTTTTTTTGATTTATTCCTCCAGGAGTTTCTGTGAGGGCCTGTGGAAGTTAGTTACTTCTGACTTGCATACCCCGAATAGTCTTGTTCTATACTCAAATTTTATTGGTGGTTTAGTTCATCTAGAACTTTTGGTGGAAAACCAATTTCCCTTACAGTTTTGAAGACACTGTTCCAATGTACTCTAGGCTCTAATATTGATGTAAAAAATTTGAATGCTGTTGTTATTTTGCCCATTTATGTGTAATCTATTAATTTTTAGGATATTCTCTCTCTTTCTGTATTTATAATTTTCTTTCTTTAAATGTGGTGGCACATGCCTGTAATCCTTGGACTTGGGAGGTAGAGGCCAAAGGATCAAGAGTTCAAGACTAGCTTTGGCTACATAGTAAGTACCAGGCCAGCCTGGACTATGTAAAACCCTGTCTCAAGAAAACAAAAAACAAACAAAAAATCTAAAAAAGCTCTTAAGGCTCTTCTTTAGTTTGCATCCTTTATACTTGGGAAATTTTCCTACATGTGGTTAGGAATAGTTTCCTTTTCTCTATTTTCTGTTTTGTCTTTGGAAGTCCTTGTAAGTAGTAGACTTTCTCCATTTAATTTATAATTTTAAACTCCCTAATTTCCTGAATGTTTTCCTCCCTTCTTCCCACCTTCTGTCTCAGTATGTAGCTCAGTCTGTCATTGAACTCCTGATCCTGATCCTCCTGGCTCAATTCTCCTAGTGCTCATTGCTGGGTTTATAGATGTGTTTCACTATGTCTGACTTTTATATTTTAATGTTTTGGAGATTTTCTTCTGTTTTGTTTGTCTTTACTTCTTCCAAGTCCTGGTCTTCTTTGTTTTGGTTGCTGTATTTTCTATGGAGCCATCCTTCCAAGCATGCTGATTCTTGCCTGCCCATTTATATGTTAAGTGTAGACACTAAAATGATGATTGGGCCTCTGAGGGACATGCAAGGGGCTTGTTAGTTTCCTTAAAGGATCATATAGCAGAGAATTCCCTTCTTCCCACTGGAGAAATCTAGGTATCAGGGGCTTTCCTGAAACATGTTCCCTTCCAAGCTACCTTCCTTCCCCAGGTTTTTGCCTGGGGGTTGTTAGGTGTCTAAAAGCCTGAAGGGAAGGAGGGGGAGGAGCTGTTTGCTCTGAAAGGTGCCCTTTTGTGCTGTGTCAATTCTAAATTCCCTGACAGTGGGTCCTCACCTTCTCCTGGCCAAGCAAGTGTTGGCACTAGGCTGGACAGACTGCTGGAAGGAACTTGGGACAGTTAGACTAAGTCCTTAGAATAACCTTCAGAAAGCAAGCTCTCCTCTTTTTAGCCCCATGCCTGCCTGTTCTCAGGTGTTCTTTAAGTTAAGTGTTAGTTGTTGGCTACTTGTGTAGTTGTTCCTTCCTCAGCTTGCACTTAGCAGAGTAGATAAAGCAAGAACCCAAGACTGCTATTTCACTGTGATTAGAGCTCTGTCTCCTAGAGTTCTGTTGACGTATCTTGAGTGCTGTTATTTCCTTTCTGCTAACCAGATTTCTCTTTTGTCCTTTTTGTGGGATTCTAGAAGAGAACAAAGATAAACATGGTGTTTAGCTATCTGATTTGATCGGGGATTGATTTCAGCTTTTTAGCCAAGCCCTTAAACTTGCTCCTCTCCATATAGATACCGTACTTCCCTTTGTGGTGCTGTGGATTGAACCCAGGGCTTTGGGCATGCTAGCAAACACTTTACCACTCTGGTATAACCCCAGACTGGAGATGTTTACTAAATGATTACATACATGTTTCTAAGATGGTATGCATATGGTTAGTCATTATTCTTCCAGACAGTTGCAAAATGCAATCTTACAAAAATCATTGTTTATTCTGAAATGGTCATAATCACAGGCAGCAGACCCTGCCTAGTCTCCTGCTGTGTAGGAGGAGAAGCACTGTGGACAGCATCATGGACTGTTGGGCTCCTGAGTGGTGAAGGTGTTATATCCAGCCCCACCACTAACCATGTGGGCCACACTGTTTAGTCCATCAACCTATCTGGGTCTCAATTCCCTCTGCCCACCTGTTGGTCAGGTGTAGCTCAGTCCTGTCTCTTCTCCGAGGACCTGCAGTGTGTAAGACATGGTGCTGGTATCCTCCCAGGGGTCACTGCTCTGGCAGCCAGTACACTGTTTTGCATGTACCTGTTATGGCCCTTGTGACACTGAGTTGATTGTTTGGTTTATATGTCTTTCTCCTGATTTTAGCTCAGTGTCATAAGTTCTCTGCACGTTTTATCTCTTGCACTTTCTAGACTATAGGCTTCCTTCTTGTGAGGACTTCATCATAGTCATCTTTGTCTTTCCTTGGAGGCATAGAGTAAATGTTATATTTTTCCACTAAGGAGTACTTGAAGGAAGATGAAAATGTAAGCCAGTCTGCCAGAATCCCCAGAGCCTGCTCAGAGAACAAGGCCTGGATATTGGGGTCCTTCTGTATAATTCCTGGTTCACTTGTAGGTTCAAGATGTCTTGGTCAGTGATAACAGTTCAGCATGCAACCCTAACCTTAGAGGATTGTTTCCCCCAGCTAGATTGTAGTTATGTACTTATTCAGTAGACCTCATATTAATACAAGTTAAGATCAGATTCATCTTAAAATGACAATGGGTTACAGAGAAGCTCCACCTTCAAAGTGTTGAAAAACACTTAAGGACCTTTTCATAGCTTATTTTGGTTTCCCCAAACCTATGAGCTGTGTGCCAGGACTAGTAAGTTGAAGTTTTATTGATAGAATTATCTCAGTAGAAGTGAGTGGATCCCTGTCAGGCCTCATGGGGAGGCCTGGAGCTCCTTTTTAGGGAATGCTCCCCACCCCTGCTCGAGAATCAATACCTGTGAGGGAGATAAAGTACCATTGAAGCATCTGAAAAGAGCCTTGCTTTTGATTTGCTCAACAAATAGTTACTGAGTACCAGCTATAGACCAAAGACTATGCTGGACTCTGGGAATATTGCCGTGAACAAAGAGAAATGGCACTTTTCCTCCTGGCATTTATAGGCTAAGGGCCCAGCTGTCCAGCATGGTAGCTACTAGCTGCATATGATTATGTAAATTCATTGAAATGGATACTGTTGAAATTCAGTTTCTCAGTCACATGTGCTACAGTTGAGTGTTCAGTGGCTCTGTGGACAGCATAGATCTAGGATGCTTCCCCCATCTCAAGAGGTTCCCTCAGACACACTGAACTGCAGAGTGAAGACTCTGGGTTTCTATGCCATGTATCTGATTACCCCTGATTTACTGTGGAGACAACTAAGGCACAGAAGAATCAATGGCTTAAGGTTCCGATGTTGAGTGGACGGAGTTGGGATCAATCCTTCTTGCTTGAGTCTTAGAGCATGCCACTACTATGTGCCTCAGTTTTCTTGCCAGTGGAGAAAATAATAGGACCATAGAGAGGATTAGATAATCCAATAATGAGATCTTAGAACTGTGCCAGATACATAGTTGTCATTCCGTAAATATTGGTTACTATTATTAATTATTATTTATGTTAAGTAATTTATTTGCAAGAGAGAGAGAGAGAGAGAGAGAGAGAGAGAGAAAGAATGAGAATGAGTGCACTAGGGCCTCCATCCAGCCACTACAAATGAACTCCAGATGCATATACCACTTTGTGTATCTGGCTTTACATGCGTACTGGGAAATTGAACCCAGGTCATTAGGCTTTGCAGACAAGTGTCTTAACTGCTGAGCCATATCTTCAGCCCCATTATTATCTTTTTGAATCAAGATTTCATGTAGCCCAAGTTGGCTTCCAACTCATTATGTAACCAAAAATGACCTTGAACTTCTAATCCTGTTGCTTTTACCTCCCAAGTGCTGGGATAACATTGCATGTGCCACAATGCCCTGTTTTATGTGATGTTGGGAATTGAACTAGGGCTTTGTGCACACTAAGCACTTTACCAACTGAGCTACATTCATTCCCAGTTCACTGGTCCCTATAACTGAGAATGAGATGAGATCAGACATTACTGGTAGAGCCAAGAAACATTTTCAAATAGGCAACTGTAGGGTGGAAAACGAACATTGGCAGGTGACACTGTTTATAGCGCTGGCTGGCCATGTGGAGCAGGACAAGCCCAGGGGTTGCTTTGGTAATGTTCAAGTGCTAGCATGTTCACCAGGTTGTTCTAGTCAAACTCATCACTCATATTCTGAACACAGATCTGATTTGCTTTTTCATTCCTCCTGGTTTGCCTCTACCTAGTCTGACCCTGTCTCTTGTCCTCACACATTTCTCTGTCTCTTGTCCTCACACATTTCTCCTGCCTTCTCTGGGAGGAGTAGGGAGTCACAGACTTTACCGTTACACCATTGGAGCAGAGGGATGCACCAAGGAGTACAGAAGAGAGGAGGGCCAGAAGCTGGGTTGCTTAGCAGGTGGAGTCTGATTGTTCTTCTAGGTTTCTGTCCTTGGTGATGTCATTGCTACCATTGCTCTTTCTTGTCCCATTGGAAGTTCCACAGAGTTCTAGGAGGGCCTTGTGTAGTTGGATGAGGAGAAAGCCCTGATATTGGCCTAAGGGTCGGCAGGGTGCTGCTTTGATAAATAGGGCCCTGCTGGTATATGGACCTTGAGCTTCAGAAGTGCTCTAGAGCTGGGATAGTAGTGTTTAACTGCAACCTCAGAACTTGGGAGGTTATGAGGTTACAGTTCTGAGGACTGCAGTTTGGGCTACATAGGACAACTCTTTCTTAAAAAAAAAAATGCTTTCAAAAGGGTGGTAATTTAACTCAGTGGTAGAGTACGTGTCTAGCTTGTCCAGGACCTGGATTGAGCCCATCAATTGCAAAAAAAGTACTTAAGTAGCCACTGTCTGATTTCATTTATCAACAACAGATGTTGATAAGGAAGTTAGACAGTCCCTGGCCTCCTGAAGTTTATTTTCTCATTAACACCAGGAATGTAGGACTCTCATCTTCCTCAGTAGGCAGTTAACAGTGCATTTCAGGTTAGGAAGTAGAAAGGTTTTATTTAGTGTGACAAGGTGTGAGTGGGAGGTGTAGGCAGTTAGGGTGCTCTAGGCGTGCATAATGGATGCAGCATCCTGCCTCACCCAGGTGGGGCACACAGGGCAAGTAGTAGAGTCTAACGATGTATCAGAGGTGAGGTGTTTAGAAATGGCTGATCCTGAACTGACCTGTGAGGAGACCATTTTTGACAACCTTATTTTGATAGGAATACAGGGTCTGTTCATGAGTACTTACACCTAATCTGTGACTGGCTCTGCCAACCCATTCCTGTGTGGACCTTGATATACTGTATGGCAGTGGTGGTGGGGAGGTGTGTGTGGGAGTTCTGGGTTGAAGGTAGCAGCTGTAACAGGAATGAGTGCTTAGAAGATCTGGGAATTGCCCTTCTGCCTGTAGGTCAATGTGAACACTCATTACTCATTTATCTAATGCCTTATGCATCGATTATTGACAGCAGCCTGAAGGCTGACCTTTGGGCTTGGCTTACCAGTATAAAACGTCATATCTTGAGGAATCCAAACAATTTCTGTTATTGCTGGGTCTGTGTGGAGCCTCTACACACGAGCGCTTTCCTTGTCTGGCGTGCAAATAGGTGATTCATTAGCAGGTTGTTCTTCTATATTTAGAGTTTGTCTTCAGTCAGGGCAATGCCAGTGCTGTGGGAATGACTGCCTCCTGTGTGCACAGGATGTTGGTTAAGGGTCATAGTTGCTTCTAGCAGGTAGGGTGAACAATGGGGAGACTTTCCTAGTATGTTGGTTTCGGAGCCTTTCTAAGGCTGCTGCAGTATAGGCACTGTGGAGTCTCCAGTGCTTGGCCTTCTTTCTAGACAGTGTGTTCAGTGGCCTGTGTCAGGGGACTGGCAGGGTCTTGAAGCTGGGCATGAGGTAAGAAGAGCAGGAACTGGAGCTGGGAGATCTGAGTCCCTGCTCCAATGACCTAGCCAGTAGGGATCTGAGTATAGAGGCCAAGCCAGAGGCTTTTAAGCAGAGCAAAGTGATTAGAGGCCCTGGAGAAAGCAAAATTCAATCAGGGACTGAAATTAGAGTAACTGGAGGAAGCAGGGAGAGCCGAGGGCTTTTGTAGGGTTTGGTGATGGCTGTTGAAAATCAGTTTGCCAGGCCCACAAACGTGGGCCAAGGCAGGTGTAGGCCTCTTAGGACTATTTTATGTTTGCTTTGTGGAACATGGTGCATGGTGAGCCAGCACTGGCAGGTGTGAGGGGGCAAAGCCCCCTGGGAACTGGGAAATATTAGTCATCCTTGCACACTGATGGAAGATATGGCGCCTCATCAAGACAGCTGCTGCAGGAGACCCTGCGGCCACCAGCTTGCCTTATAGTCCCCATGTTCTTGGTTTTGTCTTTAATTATTAAAGTCCTGGGCTATTTAAGTGCTCACCTGAAGCAGCATTGTGAGTAATTTTCCTGTCCTCTTCTCCGGCAGAGAAAGGGTTTTGGATTCCCCAGGTGGCTCTCTGAAGGAAGAGATGTTCTTGATGGCAGGGTGCAGAACTTGACTGCATTGCAGATTGGCATTTACTTTGAGTTCTGAATTTCAGGAGAATATGGTATTCTTTTTCATCATAGGCCAGGGTGCTGCTAGGAGATGTAAAATATTTAATGTGCTGTTTAAAAGGTAAACTGCTGAGGAGCCTTCAGTTGGTGGTGCCTATGGCAACCTGTATGGTTTTCTGGAGTCTTGGGGCTCTTGGACTTCTCAGAAGGGATGGGGTTGGAGGTTTGGGGGGCTCCTGAGAGCTTACTTGCTCTTCTTGGCTTAGAGGTTGAGTGGTAGATAGCAGTGCTGAGATAGCCCTTCAGAGGTTGGAGGTTGGGGGTGGGCTTTTTGGACAAGTGGAGAGAAGTATAGGAAGGAGAGCAACCATCCCATTTGGGCTTGTTCATCCATTTGGTTTGTTGGACCTCTGTGTGTCCCTGGTGCTCACCCCTCTCTGTCCTGCCTCAGGACTTCAGCCTCTGTGAGTGTTCTTTCCTCTTTTCACTTTAGCTCTTCCCATCCTCAGATCTCACCTCTAGCATCATGTGCTTGGGGAAACCTCCTGTGACCCTCTGGATCAAGTTAAACATCCCATGTGAAGGCTCTCATGGTTGGGTGGCTCTGGACAGAACATTCTTCACAGCATTTGTTTTAGCTGCTTTGTAATGCTTGTCTGCCTGCCCACCCCACCAGTCTGTTGGCTGCACGAGAGAGTGACCAGGGCTGTTTCTTGTCACCATTACACTCTAGCAAGTGTCTGGCCCATAGTAGGTGCTCCACTATCTGTTGAGTGAATTAATTCATTTATTCATTTGCTAAGTTTTGGGTTTTGCACAAGATTTTGGGACATAAAGGGAATAGAAAAATTCTTGCCTTCCTCTCAGAGCTCTGGAGCTACCCATTGAAGTATAGGAAGAAAGCATCACTTGAAGTTCTGTTTATTCTTTAAAAGAAAGACACAGATTTCCTACTTGTAATAATACAGATTTTATAATTAACCATTTTTTTTTTTCCTGATGCAGGGTCTCACTCTAGCCCAGAGCTGACCTGGAATTCACTATGTAGTCTCAGGCTGACCTCAAACTCACAATGTTCCCCCTAACCTCAGCCTCCCGAGTGCTGGAATATAAAGGCATGTGCCACCACACCCAGTTTATAATGAACTCTTAAGGAAATATGCTCAAAGCTTTTCACTACTAGGAAAGTTGTAAAAACTTTTGGTGACTGTTGCTCTGAGGAAGAGGTAGGAAAACAGAAAGGTTTTCATGCCACTATGTTGGACAAGGGTGATATGTAGACATACAGGAAGGGGCTGGAACTGGCCCAGAGGAGGGCATTACTAGTAGAGGACAAAGGGACCATCACATCCAAAGGCAAGATGACATGGAAGGCTTTGTGCAAGGGCAAATTTTTTTTGTAAAGACTAGCATATAAGGCAGAAGGAAGGCCTGCTAGTAGCCTCTATTGTAAGGTAAGGTTTGAGATTTAAGAATATTAAATGGGTTGGAAAGCTGCATGACTCACCTAGTCTAATAGAAGAAGGGAACTGTGCAGATGTGCCTCAGACACATAGAGAATATCTGGGACTCAGAAGAGAGTGATCATTTTGGCTACAAGGAATCCTGCATTAAAAGTCAAACACACCCAAAATCACATAGGTTCCCCTCTTATTGCAGAAGAGGAGCTTTGCCTGCTTTCCAGGACCTTCTTTAGACTTCTCCATGAAGTTCTCCTTTCTTTACTCTTATTTGGTGGGATTTTCATCTTAATGTGACTTAAAATCCTCCTCAGGTTGTATTTTCAGGGTTATAACATTGCGTATGGACAAGAAAGTGGCATATAGTTTATGTAAATCTGCATATTTCGTGTGTTGACTCACCCTATGATTATACATACTGCTTTTTTCTTTTGTTTTTAAGTCCCAGGGCTTGAAGTAATTATGTAATTAGAATCCACATTGAGTGTGGCTAGATAAGGTGTAATTAAAGAGGAAAGCCTAATTTTGGAAGAATGATAAGAGGTCATTTGACTCAGCCTGGGCCCAAATCCAATCTTGGAAGAACAGTAAGAGGTCATTTGGATGTAGGAGCTCAGATTGGCCTGAGAATCAGACAGATTCTGTTTCAGTTCACCGTGAAAGCCATTCACCATGCATCCTCTTGGTACCAGGTCTTATCGGAGACCCAGCTGAGTCAGTTACAGAAGTCCTGGTTCTTGGGAGGATGTAAGGGATCATGGGCTTGAGAACAATTAGGAGGCATTAGGCAAGGAGGTGAAGACATTTGGGGATCGGCTCATAGGACAGGTACCATTTAAGCCATGCTTTGAAAGATAAGGAGGATTTCAAGAACAAGGACAGGAGACACTTGGTCCCTATCGTTTCTGGGATGAATGTTAAGGCCAAGGTAGGTGGAAAGGACATGGCTATGTTGGTGGGCTGGGGGGGGTCATTTTGTGGTTTGGTGAGGTCACACTGATACAGCTCAGGCAGAGTAACAGGAAGAGTCTAGGAGGCTGACAGGCCTATGTAGGGCTTTGATAAGTTGCTCCTATGCAGAGAAGTTAGAGTCACTGTGAAGGTCAGGGGAGGTCTCCTTTGGAGGGGTCTTAGAGTCAGAATGACAGGTTCACAGGAGAGGAATGAGGCAAAGGACCAGAGAGGGAGCAGAGAGGAGAGCATGAGGTATAGTAGAACAGGGAGAATCCAGCTTGGCTGCAGTGATGAAGCTAACTTTTGCGGTTAGGTATATTGGACAGGAAAAGGTTTGATCCAGGGCTTTGTACAGGATAACAACCAACAAAGGCATGCTAAAAGAAGAGAAGGTGGACCTTGGTAGCTAGGTGTGCTTTTGGGGAGTGTGGGGTCAGGTACTGGGCATGAGGTGATGGGGCCAGGGTAGGCTTGAAGGGATGGTACCATCTGAGGTCCTTTATCATAAAAAGGGTTACTGATCTGGGTGATAGAAGGATGAGTCAAGGGAAGAGACAGAGGAAACTGTATGGTCTGAGGCTAGGAGAGTAGAGAGGGGCTAGCTGGTGGGGAAAGTGGATATGGGAGGAAGCTTTGTGTCAAGAATCTAGAAAGCCTTGTTCTTACTTCATCCAGCACTGCCTCTGAACCAGCGGAGAGTCCTTGGGTCAGGCTCTTCCCTTCTCCTCAGCTCCTTTTCCCTGTTTCCTCATTTGGACTCCACTCAAACTCTGGCTCAGGCAAGAGGGAGGAGGGTCTGGGCTGGAGACTTGTGGGGCCAACCAAGAAGATGAGAGAAGAAACCACATAGTTCTTTTCTTTATGGAGTGGGTAGTAGCCTGGGGAGTATGATGACCAGATTTGGCTCATTTTACCTATTTCAATGTACTTTTGAGATTCTTTGACATAATGGGTGTGTAAAGCCTCATCCAGTGTTGAAGTAGGTATTCCATTCTGGGCTTCAGCAGAGGAGGGACTAAACTCTATGATTTCACAGAAAGGAAATTGTTAGGTCAGGAACCTGGTTAACTCCCCAGTTCCCCCAAAGTCAGTTTTTGGAAAATTGAAGGCTTGGACCTTTAGAATGTCAGTGGAAGGAAGGCTTCCTGGCAGAGGAGGACTTTGACAGAACCTTGAGGGTGAGTAGAAAAGGGAAAGGAAAGGAAGGACTTTCCAGAGCAGAGAATGAATAGAGTTGCAGTACAGAATTTATAGTACCAAGGAAGGCTCATATTTCTTTAAATACTTCTCCCTGCTCTCCTATACCTCCAAAAGCTCTGTTTTCCTGATCTTTGTTCCATAAACTTTTCATCATTTCTGCCCGAGTTATTGTCTCATGTCACAGATAAGGCAATGAGATTGGAGATGGGATGGGATGGGATTTCATTTTATCTGGATCTGACTCCAGTGGCAATGAATATCAGTGTTACTATGTTCTGCTGTCTGTCTGGGAAATGTAGGAAAGAGAATGGTTTGCCTCTCTGACTCTTATTCTTAAGTTAAGCTCTTTCCTAAAAATGTGGCTCCAGTTACTGCCCACGCTGCATCATTCCAATATGGTGCAAAAATCTCAGCAACAGTTGGTGGGGGGGGCATTCAGAGATCATCAGGGTTTAGACCCCCCCTATTTACAGATGAAGAAACCAAGGATCAGAAAGGAGAAGGGATGTGCTGAGGGCAGGAGCAGAATGGGCCTGAGAAGTGGAAGTCTGGAGACTTTGGTCTTTGAGGCTATTTTATGGCTCCTTGTGGAAAAGTTTGTTTAGACAACAATAGAAACCTTTGTCTAGAGAGTTGGTCTGGTCAGGGTGGAATCTGAAAGGTTCTGTGTGTGTGTTTCCTTCACTTTAATGTCATATGCCTTTGAACTAGCTGAAAAGATTCCTTAAGACCAAAGGCTTTTAACAGGTGGAAAGGACCTAGGAAGAAGGGGAAGATCGGAAGCCACAGAGATAGAAGACTAAACTCTAGGCTTAGCTAAGCATTTCCCAAGCCTGTAAATGATCACTATTATTTATTAAACACTGTGCCAGCCGATCTTTATATGTCATTTTGTGACTTTGTGTAACTACAATGCCTATCTCATAAGGAAGGCACTGTTTTATTGCTCATGTTTTACAGATGAAAGAACTAATTCAAAGAGATTGTGGCCTACCTAACATCATAAAATTAGTAAGACAGAGTCTGGGCTTCAGCCTCGATGTTTTAGTCATATTTCCTTGCTTGTGACAAAATACCCAAGATAATCAGCTTATAAGCAGACAGTGTTTATTGTGGTTCATAGTTTCAGAAGTCAGTCCATGGTCACTTGGCCCTGTTGCCTTTGTGACTGTGGCAAGGCGGTGCATCATGGGGGAAGCACTGCTTACCTCATGGCAACCAAGGGACAGACAGACAGACAGACAGACAGACAGACAGACAGATGACAGGAAGGAAGGTGCCAAGGCCTTAATATCCTTTTCATGGACACCCCTCCAATGACCTTACTTTCTTTTATTAGGTCCTGACTCCTTAAAGCTTCAAACACCCCCTAACAGCATCATAGCCTGAGGACTAAGCCTTTCATACATGGAACTTTGTGGGACATTAAGATCCAAGGTATAGCACTTGGCCTGCCCAATCCAAAGCTCTTCCTTTAACCCCCAAGCTATCTTGTTGGATTGTGAGTTGCACCAGTCTGACCATGTGAGGATGTATGAAATGGCACATTGGGAGGTTACTAGTTGCCAGTGATCTTGAACAGAGGACAATTTTACCCCTAGGGAAGTGATGTGTTTTTTTTGTTTGTTTGTTTGTTTTTTTAGTTTTTTTCAATGTCTAGAGACATTTTTGGTGTTATAGTTTAGAGGTCTTCTTGGTATTTAGTATGTAGAGACCAGGCACGCTCCTAAATGTCTTTCAGTGCACAGGACGGCCCTGAAAAGCACAGTTACTGTGCACAAAATGTCAAGTGTGGAGTTTTTTTTTTTTTTTTTAATTTATGTTCAGAGCATAGGGTGAGCTGAAGGACCCATCTGAAGAACTTGAATTGTTCCTTTAGCGCCAAGGCCTTCTGTACCTGGTTAATGCAGTTTGGGCTCCTCATTGCCTGAGCCATGGAGGCCTTGGGTGAGAAATTCTAGCAAGGTGAGAGGGCCAGGGTTGTCAGGGCTGCACAAGAGCTATAGCAGGTGATATGTAGGTAGGTGACAATTTAGGCTGATGAGAATTGATTGAGCTTTACTGTGAGTAATTACAGATCCAGTTAAATGTGCTTCTTTTCTTTATTAAATCAATGCTATGGTTACTCACCACTGGAAATGTCAGAGGGGGCTGGGCTAGGGATATAAGCTCAGTGGTAGAGTCTTTGCCTAGATTGCTTGTGGCCCTAGGTTTGATTTCTGGCACTATCAAGCCAACCAGCCAGCCAGCCAGCCAACTGCATTCACTTCAGATTCGATATGTAAGCTTCTTATTAATTCTTCCACCAGCAATTGTCCAGTGTTCAGAAGGTGTGGAGGGGTCTCTTGTGTAACTTCAAGGAGCTCATAGCTGTGTGGGGTGGTGGGTGTGGTCACTCTGTAGCCTATTACTCTGTCCATTCTCAGGATTAGGTATCTCAGTGGTGTGACCACACGAGCGTATTCACATACATCAATTAAAGTTCCATGAGAAATGGAAGTTTTTTAGCTTTGTTTTTGAATGGCTACAATAATGATAGATTTGTGTGTTAAGAAGGGTAGGGTTTTGATCTTGGATGGGCAAGGGTGGCATTTTAGACTGGGAGTAGGTTGAGACAGGAAGAAGAAATGATGTGAGCAGATATAAAGAGATAGTGAAGCACAAGGTATGCTGGGAAATTTCAGCTTGTTGTGAATGGACCTTGTGATGTGGTCAGGATACAGGTGATGGGAACTGTGGTTGGGGCCAGATGGTGGAGAGTTGGATTCTGGCTCTGTTAAAGTGATTTGGTTTATTCTACAGGAGGATGGATGTAAATCCTGGGGTACTTAGCATTTGTCCTAGTATGATTATTAACAGTGTTCCTGTTTGAATGATAAGTTTATGGCCCAGCAGTCCATGGGATGGTGTGGATTGGAGCCTGTGGAGGTTTCACTGTGGAAGACAGTCAATTGGGGCTTAGGAAGGATGTTGCCTACAGTGCTTGGTGGAGTCTGGAGGCAGGCAGAGACATCCTGGAGTCCAGGCAGTCCAGGCCTGAGTCTAAGGAGCTGTAGTGATTCCTGGAAGGAGGGTATGCTTATGAAAGAGACTTGAGTCTGAAGTGACATCCCTCATGGTCTCTAAAAGGGCTCCAAGGCAGCTCTTCCAAAGAGAGACCTATCTCAAGTTCAGGCAACTGGACAAGTGTTTTTCTACTGGAAGTTAAGATTGATAAAGAAAAGAAAGACTACAATGTGCCCATTTCCTGAACAATTAAAAGTCAGAGAAGCTGTTGTCTCTCAAATAGCCTGGCAAAGTCCACTGCTATTCACTTTCTTAAACCCAACATTGTTCTTTGGAATTTAAAATAGGTTATGAATGTGCTTGATGTCAGGAAAGATAAATCTGCGAGGAGGACTGTAGTCAATACATTTCCTTTTTAAGCAGAAACAATATAAAGAGCTTAATTCAGTCCCAAATCAATCTCACTTTGTTGCCACGATTGTGTAAAACCTGAGCTGCTTTATGTCTGTCTCCCACTGTTTATATTTCCCAATGTTCCCCACCCCCCATTGGGCTGGCCCGCATGGACTTCAGCCTTTTTAGGCCATGCACTATTCTCTTCTCTCAGGCTGTTTTCTTGGGCCCTGAGAAAGGGTTGTTCGATGACTGGTGGGTGATTTAGTCTCAAGTCTAGGTGTGTTCTTCAGGGTAGTGTCTCAATGAGCTTTCTTGTCTGATGCTTTTCCCCTTTCTATTGCAAGATTATTAACTTTTAAGGTAGTTAATTAATACACACATAGTTTGGAAATCAGAACACTATAAAAATATATACATTGCAGTATACATTTGTCTGTATCTGTGTCTCTTCCCCTCTCCTCCAGTTTACATTAGATGAAGTAAGCATATAATCCAGTTTGTTCAGGGCAATTTGAGTTTATGCTGTTTGTACCAGTAAATGGATAGTAACATCCTCTTTCTTTTTTCTTTTGGTATTTTCTTTTTTTAAAAAATTATTTATTTGTGAGGAGAAAGAGAAAAGAGAGAGGGGGAGTAGAGGGGTATTCTAGAATGAACTCAATATGTAGGCACTGTTTTGTGCATCTGGCTCTATGTAGTTATTGGAGAATCAAACCCAGGCCATAAGGCTTTAAGCAAGCGCCTTTAACCACGAGCCATAACATCTTTAACTCTCAAAAGTTCCTCAGTTTAAACGATAAATTATAATGCCCAATAGATAGGTAATCACTTTTGTTTGTATAACCTTCCAGGATTTTTTCAGGTGGGTTCATGCATAAGGCGTAGAGGTGACATAAATTGCTTTAGTCACATAATTTGTCTTGGAAGCTCTCCATAACAGTGCAAATGGAGTGCTCTCATTATGTTACAGTCTTTGAAGAGCAGTGTTTCTAGAGACTGATGGGCAGTTGCCTCTCCCTTGACTTACTAATTAATTCAATAGTTACTTCTGTTTACCTAGAAAGAAGCAAAAGGCTGATACAGATAGTACAGCCAGGTTCCTTCTTAGGGTAGGTCAGCTTAGTAGTAGACTTGTCCAGGAAGCATTTATTAGGCACCAGTTTTGTCTCCAACAAGGCACTAGGCATTTTGGAAGAAGTGGGCCCTCCTCACCTGCACTGTGTGAATCTTCAAAGTCTAACCCAGGCACCTCAGCCTTTCAGGGAAGCTTTCCTGAGTCACTGGCCACAACTTCTTGGCATCTCTAAACATTCTTGTCTCATTTATCCACTCACCCACCCATTTCATCAACCAGTGTTCATTGAGTGCCAGGTACTGCTAGATCTGTACTAGATGTGTGAAGACGAAGACAATGACATGTGCTGTGCTCTAGAAGTCAGACACAGAGGAGTGAACAACAGTCATGGTCAGTGCCATGTGACAGCTGCAATGGTAACTTCAGGCACAAGGTGCTGGGAGCCACAGAGTGAGGGCTGGTTAGGAGGGCCAAGGAGCTTCTGAAGATGGCACTTGTTTTAGTATTTGCCTTTTCTCTTAGGTCTAGGCTCTTCCTGTCACTGTACCCTGTCACTGCACCCCGTGGTCTAGTCTTTTGCTCTTAGTAGCCACTCAAGCTTTTTTTGAACAGAGTGAAAAAGCCCAAATTAATGAAATGAGCCTAGATTCAGGTGCTTAAAAACATGAAAAGCACAGGTGTGATATTCTTTGCTGCCCTTGGCCTTTGTGGTTTATCCATGTAACTGGTGTCCTGCCAGGGCCTCTAAATTAGTGCCTGTCCCTCCCTTTAGTCTCCTCTTACCAATCCAAGCAGTCTGTATCCTCCCACATGTGTGCCTCACCATAGTGGGGAAAGTTACCCCATCATTCTGACTGCTGCATAGAATGAAGGAGGTGGCTGTGATCCCTGTGCCTGGTGACCCAGAACCAGCTTCTTTCATCTTCTAACAGCTCTAGCTTCCATTGTAGCTTCCTGGTGCCACAGGGGTGATCGGTCCAGGATAAGAAATAGCAAGTCCAGGAAATTGACCTTTGGGTCAATTTTAATAGGGTTTAAAAAGCCACAGGAAGAATGGGGATGACCACTTGTGTAGCCATGAGCCTCAGTGCTGAAGGCTGAGATTGGCACAGCACCAGGGCCCAGGTGATGTTGTTAGCTGTGGAGGCTCAGCTCTGTTAGTTTGTCATGGAAGAGGCTTTTGGCCAAATGTTAGCAGCTGGTTTCCTAAAATTGTGCAGAAGCAGCCTTTGGGAGGAAGAGGTGAGATTTGTTTAATGACTTACATTCCCCTCTGTTGCCCTCATCTGTTCTTTTCCCAGAAGCTTTCATAGGAGGCAGGAAGGTGGGCTGGTCTTTCTCTGGGAAGTCTGCTTTGGATTGATGCTTAACAGACTGACTGTGTGCCTGTCTCTCTCTGCTCTGGGTGTCTCTGCATTCTGTTAAGTCAGTTCTTAAACTTTGAGGGGCAAAAGAACCCTTTGCAGTGCTGTTAACAATGCATGTTCTTCCCTGGTGGAGTCTGCATTGTTAACATGTCCCCTAGGTTATGCAGGCTATATTTGGATATTTCAGCTGCAGGTAACAAGCCCCAAGCCAGATTGTCTAGCACTAGGACAACAATAGGATAAACAGGAGTGGTTTCATGTAGACTGTGGATTATGCCCTGGATTTGTGCATGGGGGCAGCTTTATCTAGACATAGGGTGGGCTTTGGAATTGATTGTCTTAGTGGCCTGGTGATGGCAGCAATTCCCCAGGTCCTGCCCTTCCCTGCTGTTTTTGGCACTGGCTCCTTTTGAAGGATGGAGTTAGAGGGCTGCAGCATCTCCACATATGTCTGTCATGCATACTTCAAGGGCTAAAGGATATATATCAAGCCTGTGTTCTTTTCCAGGAGTCAGGAAGCTTCTGGAGCATCTGGAACACTTCCTATCATACATCACTGATTGAACTTATGTTATATGTCTTCCTTAAGCCAATCATGGTTGACTGAGAAGGGATACTACTTCTTGTGCATAGCAGGGTTCTGATTCCAGGCTTAGGGTGTCCCTTCTTTATTCTATAGTGAAGGAGAGCCAATAACCAAACAGAGGCTCTGTCAGGAAAGGAAGAGCAGACTCAAAGCTAGTGAGGCTCCTACCAGAACCCAGGGTACATGTGGTGTGCTAAGCATACCCAGAGAATACCGCCTATGATGTCCTGTGCAGTCAGGGTCGCTGGGAAGGTTATCTGTGCTGTGCAGCTGAGGAAATGAGGCTCAGTGGGGTTCACTGCTGTCTCAGATAACACACTGTGGGCTGTGGAGGTTGGGAAAGTGGTAAGTAAGGTGTGTGAGAGGCCAATTTAGTCCTAGGGGAGCAGTCATCTTTTTTGACACCTCAAGTGTCAAAGCAGCCCTCTTCATTTCTTACTGCTCATCTCTGCAATTATTCACAGCAGGAGGCCTTTCTGAGCATTTCCTATGGGAAGAATCCTCATGGTATGAGCAAAATATGTCATGTTTTTTTTTTTAACTTTTTACTGACAATTTCTGTACATATAGACAATACACCATGATCATAATCCCCCTCCCACCACTTTCTTTTGTTCCTCCTCCTCTATCCCTATCCACTTAACCCTTTATTCTTTACAACTAGTTCCTATTCTATTTTAATGTCACCTTTTTTTTGGGGGGGCTCTCATATTATTCAGGTCTTATGTAGGTAACATCAGCCACTGTGAGATCATGAATGCAATGGTCACTTAATGTCTGGAAGACAGTATACCAAAGCACTCCTTCCCTTCCTTTGGCTCTTACATTATTATTTTCTGTTATATTTTTGAGAGAGAGAGAATATGAGATAGGAGTATGGGCATGCCAGGGCTTCTTGCCACTGCAAACAAACTCCAGATGCATACACCACTTTGTGCATATGACTTTATGTGGATACTGGGGAATGAACTGGGCCATCAGGCTTTGCAAGCAAGCGCCTTTTACTGCTGAGCCATTTCTCCCACCTAGCTCTTAGATTCTTTTTTGTTTGTTTTTGAGGTAGGGTCTCATGTAGCCCAGGCTGATCTGGAACTCACTCTGTAGTCCCAGGCTGGCCTCAAACTCACATCGATCCTCCTACCTCTGCCTCCCAGTGCTGAGATTAAAGGCAGGGGCCACCACGCCTGGCCACATTCTTAATGTCAGTGCTTCCACAGTGGTCCCTGAGCCTTGGAGGGTGTAATGGAGATGTCTCACTTAGTGTTGAATACGCCATTGTCTCTTCTCAGCATATGCATTTTGAGTCTCCCCAGTAGTCATTACCAACTGAAAAGAGAAGCTTTTCTAACCAAAAGTGAGAGTAACATTAATATATGGACATAAACATCATTTTTAAAAGTAGAAACTTTGTGTAGACAAATCATGACTCAGTATCATTATTTCCTAGCAATAACCTTTTAAGTTAGATTTTATTTTCCAAGCTTTATGGATGGGGAAGCTGAGGCTAAGAAGGAGACGAAGCCTGAGGAGAGCCACACAGCTTGTGGTGCTGGAGCCTGGATGGCAGGCTGACTGACTGCTGGCTATATTGCTTTTCCTACTGTCTCATTGCTTATCAGTGGCCACAGCTTTGTTATGTCCTTGAAGGAAGGCGCTCAGGAAGAGGGGCTTCAGTGTCACATCAGTCAAAGGAGCTGAATATTTCCTATAGGAATCATTCTAAGGGCATTAGGAAAAAAATATTGTGAGTGTAATAAACGTAAGAAGAACTAAGAAATCTAGTTTTCTGTATAGCAGCTAATGTGAAGAGAAAGAACTCTCAGAAAACCTTAAGGGGTTCTTGTCTTTGAAAGTGGCAGGTTCTGATTACAGGTAGGACAACCATGCTGAGATGAGTGATAAGTGTGCCCAGCATGGTAAAGTTTCTGGGCATCTCCCTGTGAGCCCTCATTCTGATGCTATTCTTTGAGGACAGTTTCAGCACTTATAAAATGGGGTCTAGGCTGGCAGCTTGGTGGGCAGAGATCAGAAAGGAGAACAGTAGAGCCAGCCTTACCAGCCATACAGAGGTGTGCAAAGGTGGGACTGCAGGGTGTGAGTCACAGGCTAGCACCTCATTGTTGATAGCTCAGTATGACTCTCCCTTGCTGGGAGCTTTTTCTTGCCCAGTGTACAGGGGCTCAGCAGAGATAGCTGCTGAGGGTAAAAGTCTGGCTCTGTCTTCTCCTCAAGGTAAGATTATCTTTGCATGAAAAGCTCCATTCTGGCCAGGATGTTTGGAGTCCTTCTCTTGACCTATGTCTTGGGAAGTCTTGGGAGGGACACTACCACCTCTCCAGAGGCCATTGGGGAGCTAATGAATAAGAGGTGGCAGAGATAAGTGCCCATTTTCAGTAGAAAAGGTATGGAATGTTGGCTGGTTAAGGGCCCTAGGAACTCACATGCTCTGAAAGACCTGGGAGGAGGTGAATGGAGGGGAGTGTGTGCTGGATAGATATGTGTAGGTGGGCATCAGTCGGGCAGCCAACATTACTCTGATACACTATGGTGGCTCTGCAGAGAAGGTGACTTGACTTTTCAGATAGAAAGGAAGTAATAGTTATCTTCCGAGCAAAGCACATAGTTATCTTCCAAGCAAAGCACATCTACAACTTCGTAGGGTTTTGAGTAAGGCACTGACAGTGAGTTCCCATTTATTTTTCCACCTACCTCCTATTTATTGAACACCTTTGTAAGCATTCATTGAGCAACTTTGGCATGGCAAAATGATTTTGGGGTTGAGGTTTTGCAGACCAAAGCCATTGCCCTTGAGGAGTCATCTCATAGGTAGACAAGATGATTATAGAGGTATAATAAGCACTAGCAGGCACATACAGTGTCCTGTAGGAGAGGGAGAGGGGATACTTGGTGTGCCTGAGGGGAAGAGGTGACATCTGAGCTGGAGCTAGGCTGGATGGGAAGTATGCCAGGTGGAGCAGTGTCTTGGAAGGCATTCCAGGCAGAGGGTAGCAGTAAAAAGTCCATGAAGACCTGCTACGTGATAGTGGTGCTGTGGAGAGGGCCGATGTCTGTTCTGCCTGTAGGTGCTCACTGTCAGAGGGGAACAGGAAATGGTACAGGTGACAGTGGATTGGAGTGTGGACAGAGTTCTGTGGCAACAGAAGGCCCTTTTCTATCTATCCAGTTATTGATATTTACTTACTATTCCTCCGAGGAAACCCCTTGCAGGTCCTTTGATTGGTGAAGGCTCTGTTTCAGGTGCTAGCCTGCTACCTGCTACCCACAGGGTTGACCTTAGCCTTCAGCAGTTTGGATTATGCTGTCAAACATCTGTTCTTCTGGGTTTCTTCTTTATGGATCCAACAATTAACACCTTAATTCTTTTTCTGTTGCTATGACAAAATATACAAGGTCGTGTGCTTTATGATGAGAGTTTTATTTAGCTCACAGTTGTAGAGGTTCAAGAGCATGGCCCCAGCATCTGCTCAGCTCTGGAGAGGGCCACATGGTGGAGGTCATCACAAGGGTGAGAAAGGTAGGGAATCATGGTGAGACAGAAGCAAAAGGCTAAGAAGGGTCAGGCTGGCATTTTTAGCTATTTATTTTTGGAATCTCAATGCAGTTTTATTTTTTTAAATTTTAAACTTTTTGTTCAGTCTATAGTGCTACCAGTAGGACTTTACCAGCCACACTATCAAAGTATGCATTAATGTTAAATGTTTTATTGACAAACTGTGCATAAACACATTGTACCCTGATCATAATCCCTCCCCACCACCTTCCTTTCCCTGTCCTCTATTCCCTCCACTGAATGTCTTTTCCAACTAGTCCTTTTTCTATAAAATGTCATCATTTTTTTTGGCCCTCCCATTATGCAGGTCTTGTGTAGGTAGTATCAGCCACTGTGTCTTGATTGCAATAGCCACTTGTGTCTGGAAGGCAGCATTCCAAAGCACTCCTCCCCATCCTTTGGCTCTTGCCACCTTTTCTGTAGTGGTCCCTGCAGGCTGGCATTTTTATAACAACCCACTTTTTAATGAACTAGCTACTCCAGTGAGACCTTCATTAACCACCCATGAAAATGGAGCCCCTTCCTCTAATTTAATTACCTTCTATAGGGCCCCACCTCTTAAAGGTTCCATTACCTCAACAGTCCCACATAGAGGTCTAAGTTTCTAACACATGAACTTTTGGGGGACAGTAAAACCATATTTGAGTCATAGGAGTTGAACTTAAGAAGTTGGACTTGAGCAAGTCACTTCACCCCATTAGTCTTCATTTTGCTCACTTACAGAAATAACCTATTGGATCAGATCAGCCTTTCTCAAAAGATGGTCTAGAAGTCACTTACCTTAGAGTGGCAGGGGCTTCTCATCGACATGCAGAGTCCTGATGGGGCTGCCCTTCCTCCTCATTCATGCAGTCAGTATCTTTAGGGGATGGGACCTGGGATTTAATAGTTACTCAGGGACTCAGGTGTGACTCCTAGATTGTTTACAGTTTGGGATGATGTGATTTTAACCTTTAATTCTTTTTTTGTGGATGTAATTTTTTTTATTATCCATAATTAGATACACTTAATAAGGGAATAATGTTTTGATGTCTCCAGTTCCCCTATTTCCCTCTTCCCTGTCCCCGGTCAGTTGGATATCCTCCTCCATGGGCAATCTGGATCAGTCCATGGGGTAGGGGGTTGTGAATAGCCTAGTAGTCAACCCAGTTCCACCTCCCTTTGCATGTTGTTACTGAGGTGGGCAATGTCTCTGGATATTCTCCCCCACCAAGTTAACCTTTAATTCTTTATCCCTTCAGACGTTGTTCACAGGAACTGGGAAAAATCAGCCTTCTCGATGTCCTTGCAAGGTGCCTTCAGCAAGCTGCTCCACAGTTGAGATGTCTGGGATCTTGACAGTGTGTGCTTATGAGCTGTTTGGTGGGCTGGTTCTGATATTCCTTAAGGAGGAAAAACCTTGTTAACATGCACTGGAATGTGACTGTCAGAATCCTTATGAGCTCAATCACTGTAAGAAATGCCCACCTCAGCCTTTCATCTCTGCTTTGGAGCTTGACTGGCTGCACTTTTCTGAGTCATCCTTTCTTGGCCTCCTGTATTCGGAAGAGGTCAGTGCATTGTTTAATACTAGAGCCAGAGGTCTTTGTTTCTCCTTGACAAAAACCAATTTTGCTGTAGTGTTCCTACCCTTCCATCTTTGTGAGACTCCTCAAAGAAATTTCTAATATTTCATTAGCTGTTGTATATGTTCTTGTTTTTTGGTATTGTGTCTGGAAACTTTTTTGTTTTTGGAGTCAGGGTCTCACACTGTCCCAGGCTGGCCTCAAATTCATGGTGACCATCCTACCTCATCACTCTGAATGCTGGGATTAAGACCATGAGCCACCACTTCCAGCTTGGAAATGGTTTCTAATGTTCAAAGTAAACAACATCTTTATACAGCTGCCTGTGAGAGTTTTCTAGTTTCTTATCATTTCCCCTTGGAAATCCTCTAAGACTTTCATAGTGTTGGTTAAGAAGCGTTGTCTAGGAAAAGCTCCCAGGCTGACTCCTCCAATCATCCAGGTGTCCGATGGTTTTTAGGTGAGGGCCTGACCAGGTTTATCTCTGTATTCTAGCTCATCATGATTATAACTTTGACACCTTGTGACCTAGGTCTTAAGAGTTCAGAACTTTGTCACGTCTGTTTCCATTATTCTGTGTCATGGCTTTCCTTGTTGAAGTCTATAAACACAGAAGTTCATACTAGTAAATTGTGACTAACCCCTTAACATTACCCAGGGCAAGGGGAGGATCCAGAGCTGTCTATAGGCTATGAAAGTGGAAATACAGCTCAGCATCAAGGAGGCAGAGCTGAGCTGAGCCTTCCCTTCCCCTCAAACCTGGTACAATTCTCTGCGCAGAGTAGATACGCAGTAAGTGGGTGTCTCTAGAATGGCTTTTTATTTTAGGCGAGTTATTTTATTGGTAAAAGCATAGAATTGCAAGGGTAGATTGATGTGGTTTTGAATTTGCCCTTGGCTCTTTGGGAGTTTAGTTTTAATGGAAATATCAATTAGATGCAGGATTAGTTGCAGTGCAGGATGGCAGAGAGGGAGAAGGCAGACGTTGTATGCATTTTAAGTACTTTTGGTACATCTGTTAGTTGTTTATTTGCCAGTCAGTTGATTAGAGAATCTTAAGAGATTGGTTAACAAATCTCTTTATTTTGTGTCCAGGAAAACTGACATGTGTCCAGGCATGGAAGTATAGCAATTGGTATAAACGTATGTAATGAACATTTTGGTAGGCTAGTTCACCAAGAGTCAAGGAGAATTTAGAAAGCACTTCCTCTCTACTGGAGCACACACAAATTCAGTTTAGTTTTGCAAAAATGTTGGAGGTGATGGATGTCAACCATACTGTCTTGGAGAATGTAGTTGATTTGTGACATTTCTGTCACTTAACTGTTGACCTCTGCTTATTTCTTTTCAAGGATAGGAGCTTTGTACTCACCAGGGCAGTTTCTTTTAGCTTTGCAAGCAAGTGCTTTTTACTGCTGAGCCATCTTCCCAGCCCCTCATTCTAAATGTGTCATCGTTAAAATTCTTTAATGTGATGGGGTGTGGTGATGCTCACCTGTAATCACAGCACTTGGAGGTCAAACTAGGAGGATCAGGAGTCCAAAGTCATCCTCAGTTATTAAGTTTGAGGCTGGCCTGGGCTATTCAAAACCCTGTCTCAAACAAAAGAAGACAGTTGCTTGCAGATCTTTACTGCTAAGCTGAGTTCTAACTCATAAAGCATAATCTTTCCTGTTCTCCTTTATCTGTTCTTTAGATACTGACCAAAATTCAAAGCATGCTCGTCCTAACACTCTAATCTTTTTCAGCGTTTTCTCAATAAATCTATTCTGCTTTACTCAAAATGTAACAAACAAACCCAATAATAACAATGAAAAAACAAGAAAGAAATTCTTTAATATGAACTAAAGTCACCTTGTGTTATCATTTCTCTCATAATTCTTTCATTCAAGTTCATGCATGAAGCAGTGACTGTGTTTTAGGTTCGGGAGGAATAAGAGTAAACAAAGATAGAAAGGTTCCTGCTTGCTTAGCCTGGTGGAAAGAGGTCATGAGCATAGCTGAGGAAGTTATATAGCAATGGAGGTTTTCGTACCACACATAGCCTACACAGACTTGGACAAGACATCTGAGCATCTGCTTTCCCATCATTTTTTAGAGCACATTTCCCCTAAGACTCGCAGTGCAATCTCATTGGCACAACGTACCTTGTAAAATGTTAATTACTAATTACCAAGCATAGTAGAGCTCTTTCTACTAGAGAGTTCTGAAAGCCTGGTCCCTGGTTATGTGGCATCAGCTGCACCTGGGAACTTGGTAGAAATGCAAGTTCTCCAGCTACACCCAGACCTGCTGGCTCAGAAACCCAAGGGGTGGGGCCCCCAAATCAGGTTTACAAGCACCAAGTAGGTCCATATGATGTCTGCCCTAGTTAGAGAACTTCTGTGGGTTAAAGCAGTAGTTCTCAGCCTTGTGTGTACACTGGCTTCACTCGAGAGGGGTCTGTTGAATCCATGTCTGCTGTTCCCTGGAAAAGTAGCTCTGAATGTGGGGCAGGGCCTGTGCAGCACTGGACTGATGCTTCAGCCAGGACTGAGAATGCAACACAGATTCCAGGACCTCTGCCAGGAGGGCCAAGGTTGTGGGGTGATGGGTAAGGACTGCAGAGTTTTCTGGCTTTATTTGAGTCTAAATTCTGTTCCTTCTGCTTCTGAGATGTACTTTGGCAAGAGGACCCTGACCCATGTTTCCTCATATGCATAATGAGGTTGTGGTGTTAGTCACTGAGATGATATATCTAAACGTCAAGGATGTGTTAAGCACACTGTGACAAGACTGAATCTACTGGTGGTAGCCAGGGGTGCTCACTTTCCTATAGGCTCTCATTTCTCCATACTAGGCTTCCTTCGCTCTTCCTTCAGGGTCACAACTTTCAGCCCCCTCTTTTGGAAAACACTGTTTATTTTGTCTGTTACTCTCTTTTAAAAGGCAGTGTCTAATGTGGCAGTGTTCATCTGGATTACAAATATACTGACTTTATGTCTCTGAAATTCTACTTTGTGGAATTTGTTTTGTAAGTATATATATGTATGAGAAAAGATGTATGTATGTGCATTCTTAGAAAGGCTGGAATAACCTAAACAACACCAGTATAGAATCTCCATGCAGTCAAGGGCTGTGCAGCCACAGAGCAACTAAGGCAGATCTCTGAATGGTGGCATGGGACTCTGCAGGATTGGAACTGTGTTTATAGTGTGCTACAGTTTTCCACAAAAGGAGAGGAAAATAGGTACTTATTTGCTTGTGTACATGTAGTACTTCTGGAAAGATCCATAATAAATAGGTCATGTTTCTGGCTAGGCACTAGCTCAGTGATAAGAGTACAAACAAAACAAAACTATTAGCTCATCCCAGAGATGATGGCTTACATTTTAGCTTGAAATCATGGTGCATGCCTATAATCCCAGCACTCAGGGGGCTGAGGCAGGAGAATTACTACAAGTTCAAGGCCAACCTGAGCGACATGGTAAACCCTTGTTTTCAAACAAACGAACAAACGGGCTAGAGGGATGGTTCAGCGGTTAAGGCACTTGCCTGCAAAGCCTGCCGACCCCAGTTCGATTCCACAGTACCCATGTAAAGCCAGATGCCCAAAGTGGCCCATGCATCAGGAGTTTGTTTGCAGCGGCCAGAGGCCCTGGCATGCCCGTTCTCTCTCTTTCTGTTTCTCTCTTTGTCTCTTTCTCTGCTTGCAAATAAATAAATAAAGGAAAAGAAAAAATATTCTAAAAAGAAACAGGCCATGCTGGTTGCCTCATAACTAGGCAGCAGTGAGTGGAACAGGGACTTTTTACTATGAGCGGTTTGATCATGTTTTCAATTGTGATTGGAGTCCATTAAAACATTTTATATATATATTTGAGGCAGGGTCTCACTTTAGCCTAGGCTGACTTGGAACTTACTTTGTAGCCCCAGGCTGGTCTCCAACTCACAATGATCCTCCTTCTGCAGCCTCTTAAGTCCTGGGATTAAAGATGTACACCACTATGCCCAGCATAAAACATATGCTTTAAAAAAAGCAATACCCTGAGCTGTGTCCTCACTGTGGCCTGATATAGCAGGCTGTAGTGGAAGTGAAGTGTTCCTGGGTTTCCTGACCTGGACACTGTCCTACTTTTGCTGAAGTAGAAGATTGCATTACTCACACTGTGGGCTCTGATGGACCTTGTGGTCAGCGACAGTGCCCTGCTGTGTCTCACATGAATGGTTGCCAGCGCAGGTCTGGGGACTCAGGGAAGCTGAGAATGGTCCTCAGCCTGTACTTGCACAGTTGGCTTTGTTTTGGGCCCAGGAGGCTCAGCTGCCAGGATCGTTTGAATCTTCAGTCTGTTACTGTAGCATTAGCTCCTCTTCTCCTTTTGTGTCATCGGTGTGTCTGATGAACCTGTCTTCTGTAACTTTTGCCAAGTCCTTGTTAAAAAGCTATTGGATGAGGTGTGGCTAAGAATCGAATCCTGTGTCATACTGCCAACAACCTTTGTGGCTTGTCATCAAGCTACTAAGGATGCCAGTGTATATGCACTTACTTACTCCCTATTTACTGTGTGTCAGGCATCGTACTAGTGCTGAGGGCACCCAGAGGAGGTAAGCTTGTCTTCTGCCTGAAAGTGGATGATTATCTACTTGTGGAGGTGGGCGAGCATTTTCTCGAAGTAGCTCCGTGGGAAATGTTTTCAGCTCTTTATACTCTACTGTAACTAGCCAGCTCTGGAGCCTTAGTGTCCAAGTACCTTAAACCACTAGGAAAGGAATAATAGTACAAAACAGCTGATGGGTTGGGTTTGGTCTTTGGACCAATGTTTATTTAATTCCTGGATAGTAAGAAGCAGGTGGCTCATTCGAGCTTAATAAGTGCATGAGGGATATGTATCAGTAAGATGTTGGCCTGAGGGAGTATTGTGTGCTCAGTGGAGGTGGTTGTCAACTAGCCTAGGAAGATGTTAGTGCAAATCACTTGACTGTTTCACCAACTTATCTATAAGTGAACCGTGGGAAAATTTATATACTTTCCTGAAATCCAGAAGCATCTCACCTATCTGCCAACTTGGTAAACACTACAAGAGAAAATATGTTGGTTTTTACAGTTCCGTGGCCTTTGTAGTACCTATAGACGTTTCCCCAATGTTTATTCTCTTTCCTGAATGCCCTCAAACCTTTTGTTCTCTAATGGTGTCAGAAATCATTATTAGTTTATAGTTGTCAGGACTTATTTATCTGTAGGATTCAGGATTGTGACTCTCTTACTTTAAAATTAGTGTATTGATCTAAATCCCAGGGCCTCAGAACTTCTTTTGGGTTGTATGATTTTTACGGTTGATCAATGGTAGTTCTAAGAAGCTTTTATTTTAGTCAGTTAAATATTCATGAGAGAAATTATATGTTGTCTACAGAAAAATTTGATCTGCGTTAAAAAAAATATAGAAGGATGGATGGCTAAAAAGAAACCAGTCATGGTGCTGCTGTTCCAATCTGGCCCTGTTAATGTTTCAGTGTTGGTTCTGATCATGTGAGAAATGGTTAAAGCTTACAATGAGACCTTTCTGGAAGGGGATACTTTATAGGGAGAGCCTGGTGCATAAGCTAATTAATAAGGCTCTAGAGAGGTCTGGCTCAAGTGTGTCCAGAGGATTGTAGAGGCATAGAAGAGGAAGGGGTTCATTTCACGTGGCAAGGGGGCGGCTGGGAGATGTGAGGTGCCACAGGGCAGGTGGCCATTCATAAACAACAATAGAAATAGGAGGATGAAAAAAAAAAACCAGAATTGTATGTGAGCTATAACCACAACTATGTGCTAAATATTTATGAAAAACTGAAAAAAAGTCCTAAAATAATACTGTGGTAGGAATGTTGTGAATGTGGTTTTATTTTCTCTGTTTTAAAAAAATATTTTATTTATTCATTTTCACCCAGAGAGATACAGAGAAAGAGAGAGAGAGAGAGAGAGAAAGAGAGCACCAGCGCTACCACCTTGTGGGTCTGGCTTATGTGGGTACTGGGGAATTGTACCGGGGGCCTTAGGCACTGGAGGCAAGTGCCTTAACCTCTGAGCCATCTCTCAAGCCCATATTTTCTATGTTTTTCTGAGAGAGAGTCTATTGCTCTTGTAATTATTTTCCCAAGCACCACACAAGCACGCCCAGGTCTGGAGATGTTGGACTACAGAGCTTAGCTCCAGCCCTGCTGGGTCAGGGAGCTTGGAGCTATCTCTCAGCCAGGCCACTTGCATGGTGGCTGAGAATGAAGTAGACAACCTGGTAATTCTCTGATCCCTCCACTTGGGAAGAGTCTAGTATTTGCAACCCGAAAGTTCTAGACAAATCTTGGACTGGAACTTGAATAAAATGGTGCAGATTGTTTCTTTGCAACTAGCTTAATTGGGCCAGCTGAAGTCTTTTTAGCAGGAATGAATTACCTTGGAATGGTCGGGTGGTAAGCCAAATTATTGGAACCATGGACAAAGTGTTCACCAAGCAGACTTCCTACCCTGGCATTCATATCCACATTCAGAAGAGAGGGCACCCAGAACTGGAGAGTGTCCCCAGACATTCTGAAGTTCTCCCTCCCTCCTCTTCACTACCAGGGGAGGAGAAGTATACTTGCTAGTAGCCTTGCTTAACTCACTGTGTGACTGCAGGCAATATCTTTGAATTATATTTTCCTTTTCCATTGAGCCAGAGCAATGGAATTGGCCTCTTATTTGTTGTAAGGACTGACTTAATGTTACCTGCATGCAAGCACTAGTCAAATGTCTGATCCATAAACAAGTGTGAAATATCTTACAGCCTTTAATTCTTCTTGGATTGTGAGTGCCAGCCTTGTAAATTGGCTCCTGTGTGTTCTGGAGGTGGTCATGCAGAGAGAACTCTGGCCTTGCAATCCTTATTAGTACTTTATGCTTGTATATTCTGTCCTTGACTTTGAGTATTGACAAGAAGTTGGTAGAGTGTGGGGACTGGTGGGATTTGTAGCCCAAGAAGATAAAATAATATTTGGCCAAATTTCTCTTCAGAAATCTTTTTTCATAAAAGATTTTTGTAAGACTCCCAAAGGGTAGAATTGATGAAATGTCAGATCCTGTATACAGTGGATGGCATTATATTGATAGAGGTAGTATTAAACAGGGAAACATATGTTAAGGAGGGGCTCAAGAAATATGTGTTGAAAGCCAGGGCTAGTGGTGCAGACCTGTAATCTCAGCTACTTAAGAGGCTGTGGTAGGAGGATTGTAGGTTCAAGACCGGGCTAGGCTACAGAGTAAGTTGAATGGCACTTTTGGACAATATATTGAGATACCGTAAAAAAAAAGGGGGGGGGGGCTGGGAATATAGCCCAGTTGTAGAGTGCTTGCCTAGAGTTCATTAGAGTCTAAATTTAATCTTCATTAGTGTTAAAAATACAAATCACACACACACACACACACACACACTCCCAATACAATAGTGTTGAGTTGAAAGACAAAAGAGGAATAATGAATAATAGGGTGTTGCAGTCAGCTTTTTGTTGCTGAACAAACACCTGACCAACAGCAGCTTGTGGGAGGAAAGTGTTTAATTTGGCTTATAGGCTTAAGGGGAAGCTTCACATTGGCAGGGTAAAACATGGCATGAGCAGAGACTGGACATAACTTCCTGGCCAACATCAGGTGGACAACAGCAACAGTAGAGTGAGCCAAACACTGGCAAGGGGAAGCTGGCTATAACACCCATAATCCTACCCCAATGACATACCTCCTCTGGAGACTCCAGACCCAAATTACCATTAGCTGGGGACCTAGTCTTCAGAGCACATGAGTTTATGGGGGCTACTTAATTCAAGCCACCACCCAGGGAGAAGAAAAGGCTATATTACTAGGTTGGTCTGGGCCTCTGACTAGGGTCTCTCATTTTTCTTGTCCCTCTCTAGCTCCATAACTGGTTTTGAGAATTTGGAAGCCTGGATTCAGGAAGTCTTTTTGAAGTTAGTGATGCTTGTGTTTTCTGGGACATCTTGATTTTTTTTTTTATTTTCATATCTTGCAGAATTTTAAGTTCATTCTTATTGGGGTGACTGACCAGAGATGAGATAGCATTAGGGGAGAAAGTTCTGCCCTCAGTCAGGAAGGTCTGAAGGGTGGAAATCACATAAGAAAGGCTGATGAAAGAGTTAACCAGTCTCCATTTGTCACCTCCTAAAACAGAAGTCATCTCTAAATAGGGGCTGTCACGCTCCTCTATTACAGTGAAATCTTTATATATACCATTCACCTCTGCCTGCTATTCAGTGTCAGCTGTGTCTGAAGGCATGGTGTGCCCTTCCATCCCTTTTCTCTATTCTTAACTTGGCATGGCTGTTTAGGGAATAGGGAGATAGAAGGCCTGGTAAAAGGGGGCATCTGGTTAGCTCAGGGATCTGGCCCACTGAAAGTGTGTTAAAAACACACACACAAAAAAACCCTCTTCTTTCCCCTCTTGCTTTGAACTCAGGACATAGAACAGGAGTCATCCATTGTACATGGCTTAAAAAATTCTAACTGGACTTTGCATATATTTTTATTCCCTCAAATCCTAGACTTTTCTTTTCTCAAAATTTATTTACTTGCATATGATCACTCCAGGGTCATCTGCTACTGCAAACAAATGCCAGAGACACATGCCACTTTGGTTCTGGCTTTATGTGGGTGCTGAAGAATTAACCCCGGTCAGCAGGCTTTTGCAAGTAAGCGCCTTAACTGCTGGGCCATTTGCCCAGCCCCCATTCTGCTTGTTCTTAATGTTTGAAAAGCAGAGTAGCGGGTATTCACAGTGTTCAAGTTTGTGTACACTTGAGGTATCTTTTTAGCAAATTTTCCAGAGTGAAGGTCTGATGGAGTCAGTTTAGCTACCTACTACCCTCTCCCTCATGTAGAGATCCATAGGTATGTATCTAATAGATTTATTCTCAGCCTTGCTTTATATTTAAAGCCTTTCAGTGTTTATTGCAAAATCCTGGTGGGTTTTTTCAATGCTCTTTCAATGTGTAAGTTTGATACTTTCTTCATTTGTAAATAACTTACAACTTTTATTTCATTAAGAAAATTCAGTTATCATTTGCTAGGAAAAGAGTTTTCCAAGCTAGTATATCTAGGCATTTTTTTTTTCAAAGGCTGGAAATGCCTTCAAATTCGTTGCCTGGTGTTTTATATTGTATTGAGTATGCTTAACATCTGTCAGTTTGTTTTCTTGTTTCACAGGAGATGGGTGTTGACGTAGTGAGGCTGTTTGGTTGGTGTTTGCTGTTCAGGGTAGTCTTGCCAAGCTCCCTTTACAAGGGCCTTGGTAAGTGTAAGTAGGGGTGGGAGGGTGAAGGGCAAGACCAAGGCAGCTTCAGGTTGAGGGAACTTGACTTATGCTTTTTTCTTTACAACATTTCCTTCACTTTATCTTTCCTTCCCTCTTTATTTCTCCCTACTTTTCTGCCCCTGGAATATTTTGTGTGTTGTTAAATTTGGCAGAGAAGATGGATGGTCCCTTTTCAACTCTGCCCTTCTATTCTTTTGAGTTCAAGTTTTATTTTGAAGAACACATGACACAATGCCTTGCCATACATGTATGTTTAAGCTGGTGTGGGTTTTACAGAGTGTGAAGGCTCAGGGGTCATCTCTAAGGGAGTCAGCTCTTTTGTGTCTCCTGTTGTGGTTCTGGGGGTGGCTGTGCTCACTTTTAGTGGGGACTGGGGTGGGAATGTTCACAGGAGCTGGTGGCAGTTCAGCTTGAGTGCTGCAGAAGCCTGGCCAGCTCCAGGCTCAAAGGCTTGAGTACTGCCCATTGCTGACTTGGCACTTTGGCTCTAGGCTCTGGCTTCTGAGGTGTCATTTGTATTGGCCATTCAGCCTGGACTATTTCACAGCCTCTCTACATAGGAATTACACAACTCGAACATTTTTGACCTTGTAAGGCTTTGTAGACGAGACTGTAAATTCCAGATCCTTTGTATAGCAGTTTAGGGGTTGAAAGTCGGGAGACTCTTTTAGTTGGCAGATGTCCTTGGCCTCTAAAGGCTCCCTTGTTTGCAGTTGGGTATATGCTGAGCACATCCCAGAGGGGCTTATGCTGCAAGAAAGAATGCTGATGAGGATGAGTCCAAAGACTTTTGGGGGTAAATACTTGCTTCTTTCATAGCATATGATATTTTCTTAAAGTTTTCACTATACACAGAGAGTTTTAGGTTTATTTAAATGTGTGCAAACAGTCTCCTTTCCCTTGTTGCTTATTGTTGGTCTCTCCCAAGTCAGGTTCAGGGGGCCTAGTAAATAATTTGGTGGCTTCTATCATTCTTAGACTGTACAAAGCCTCCAATAACCTTCAATTTGGGTAGGAGATGGGCTGCATGGCTGGGTCCTTGGCCAGGAAGATATGGTTTCATGATTGGTTTAGCTGCAGTTTTTATGGCCTTAACAGCACTGTGTCCCCTGTAGGGGTATATGGTCCACTCTTGCATTACTAGGGAGGGAGCATCCCTGGAGCCCAGGGTGGTGAAGCAGTCTGCTTTATACCTTGAACATTGACTCTCTGGGGCTTGTATTACCTTCACAGATTTTTGCAGAAACTTAAACCATATTTGTGGATTGTCAGTGGAATATGGCTAGGTATACATGCACACTTTGCAATCAGGTGTATTTGGGTTCTAATTTCTGGTCCTGTTCTTATTTGTTGTGATCATGAGCATTTTCTTAACCTCCCTGAGTTTCAGTTTCCTCATCTGTGTATGGCTACCATGCCCATCATACTACGTTTTGAAGATCTTCCAGGACTGCTCCTAGAACATGAAGACACTTGGTAAATTGCACTTGGCAGTATTATTTTCCATGCCTTGGGCTAAGGCTGATGTAGGGAGAACTATGACAAGTCCACAACTTCCATGACATTCTGTACCATCTTTCAGTACAAGTCCTGAGAATAGACCAAGGTCTTAGTGGTATATACCCGTTGGAAGATGATGCCTGGAGGTTTAATCACTTGTGAATTTTATAATCAGCTTTTTTTTTCTTCGCCAAGTGACATGACAGAGACAAACTGATTTTATTGAGGCAGAAAAGTTTGCATGTGCTCTAGGTAGCCTTGAGTCACAGCTTTCTAAGTTGTGATCTTTCTGCACATGACCTCCTCTTCCCTTTACCCTTCCCTGCCCAGCTGCTCTTCTATGATTCATTCTATTTGAGTGCCTACTGTGTTCTAGGCACAGGAAAAAGTCCCAGATAAAAGCATACTGATGAGCTTTGACTCATGGAGCTGATGGCTCAGAGGAAAGACACATTAAGCCAATAATGGTAACATCAGAATCATTGCAAGGCTATGAAAAGGAAGTAGTTGGGGACTGTTGAAGCATGTACCAGAGAGATATGACACTGTCTGAGAGGCTAAGTTGACTGAGACCTGAAGGAAGGCCAAAACAGAGAAGGGCAGGGGATGGTGATACCTGCCCATAAGCCTCTCTCCTTTCCCTTGATTCTTTTTGGAGGCATTTAGTCTGATTATATCTAATCATTTCAAATATAGCTTTTAAAATGAATAATTTTGGGAAAAAATATAAGCTATGGGTGCTACTTCAGGAGTCAATACTACAGCCATTTGTTGAGTGTCTTTTAGTGCCAAACACTGTGTAAGTTATCATTCAATTTTCTTGACCACCCTGCAAGGTATTGTGATTTGTGGATGAAGGAATTAATGTTTGGGGTGGGGTGCTAAGTGATATGGGTGTTTGTATCATGTTGGCTAATGAGGTAGAAGCTGGGGTTTAGACTCTTTGGTTCTCCTGCCTCTGCCTCTTGTAGATATATTTCTGTGGCTTGACTTGGAGATCCAAGTACTATTTCTGTATTACCTCATGGGAAGATGCAATGTGAGTTACATCCTTTCAACTTGTAAGTGAACTTTTGGCACTCAGCCTGTTCATAAGTTGAGAGTTGTTGTCTTAATTCTGTGTCAGGCCAGCACTGAGATTAAGTAAGCCTGACTCTTAGTGGTTTTAAAATCACTTTTTTTAGTTCACCCCTAGGATTAATGGAAGGTAGTCTTAAAAATAGTCACTTGAGATGAGTAACAATGGACCTGATAGAAAGAAAGTGAATTTCATTCCTCCTGTCAGCAGTATCCCTGGTGGGCTGTGGAGTAAAGAAATCTGTGTGGGCTGGTAACTTTTAATTACTTGAATTTAAGTCTGACTGCGGTTTCAATGAGTGAGTGGACTCTAGGGCCCTGGATGGGAGTAACTTATACCCAGGCTCGCTCGCTTTCTCTCTCTCTCTCTCTGAACCTCAGCCTCCTTATCTATAAAATGGGATAATAATGCTATTTGATCTACCTCAGCATTGCTCTGGGATCAGGAGAAGTATCACTGATCACAAATTTATCTGCAAGCATTTTGTAGGTCTATGCAAATGCTGCTGCCTTTGTTGATTCACCAACAGTCTATGACTCTGGTTCCTAAGCTTTGGCTGCATCTGAATCAGCTGGAAGGTTTGTGAAGATACAAGTTTCTGACCACACCCTCCAGAATCTAACTCAGTATGTTTGGCTTCCTCACAAGTATCCAGAGGATTTTTGTGTTTTTTTTTTCTTCATATAGACGCATTTAAAAAAAATGAATGTTTTTAGATTAGCATGCAAAGCCATAGGTTTCATTTTGGCATTTTCAACATATATGCCATTATACTTTGTCCTAATTTGTCCTTCTCACTGACATCCTTCTTGCCCACTGCCCCCTTCTGGCTGGTTCCCTCCATTCTCCCAGATACTCTTTCCTTCTTCTTTCCTGTCACATGTACCCAGGTAATGGAGCTGGGCTTGTGACCACCTTGCTTTGTTTTTTCTTGAGACAGAGTCTTCCTGTGTAGTTCAGGATAGCTTGAAGTTTGAGATGTTCCTGCACCAGTCTCCTGGGTGATGGGAGTATAGGTGTGGACTGTCACCCCTGGCTAAGTGGCCACACACTACCTGCTCCAGCCACAGCCTCCAGAGTGACAGGTGAAATCCATTTTTCTTACTGTTGGGATGTGCAGATGTTAGTTCAGGGTCATGAGGTAGCCAGATAGAACTGAGTTGCATTGGTGACCCTAGATTAGGGGCCATGTCTGGAGGGGGTGGAGTCAGCTTCCCTGAGGACATGGGGTTTGTGTCTGTCAGTTACTATGGTTATGGTGTTAGAAGTATATGATTCTTCTTGCTGGCACTTTAGGCTGGCTTGGGCAGACCTCTATCTACATTGGTGAGGGCTTTCATTCTTAATCTGTTGACATGTATATGTACTGCTTTTGCTCCAGCTACCCAGAGCCTCTGCCTAAGGAACCATTCTTCAAACACATCTGTCTATCCCATACCTGAGAGACATTGAGTGTTGGTCGATAACAGGAGGAAGATTTGCTGAATGGTTGGTTTCTTGGCTAGCCATCCTTAAAGTTTTCATTTATAGCTTCTAAAGAGGCCTTTTAAAAGCTAGAGTGCCTTCCTTCTACCAGTATTTTATTATATAAGTTACTCCTGCCTCTAGGTCCAGTAGGCATCTGAAGTTGACATAACTTTTGTAGTCCACACTTGATCCATTCTTGTAACTTCTTGGTGAATAATAATGGGGTTTTGTGTTTTGTTTTAATTAGCATGACTTTTTAACTTTACTAAGTTTTATCTCTGAAGTTATGTAGGAAGCATTTATAGAGGTGATAGAAGCTACACTGTACTGGTCCTACTTGTATGCTATGGACAATGATGGATAACTTGGTTCACTATGATGTTTCTAGGGCAGAGTGACTTCTCTTTCTCAAATCTAAGGTCTAGTACTAGCTTGATCACCTCAGTTACAATCTTCTTAAGTACATGCCCCTGAGTATCAGTGTCCTCAATAGCCCTGTCCAAGGGGACCCCAAGTAAGTCTGGGTCTTAACTGAAGTAGAATTTTAAGCAGAGTTAGACCAGCACCAGGAAAGGAGCTGGTCAGAAACTCCCCCACTGCACCAGTACATGGCAGACATTGCTGGCTGTGATAGAACATTCTGGGCACCAACCAGGGCAACAGATCTCTTATGAGGCTAGCCAAGTGTGTGTGAGAGACAGACCAGACACAGAGACAGAAAAGATTCTTACTTCAAACCACATTCTTTCTGTGTCTCCCAAGGATGTGTTTTTCTTCCTTAAATGCTTTTTTGCTTTTTTCTACATAATAATCAATGTTCAAGATTGTGTATAAAAACAGAAAAAAAATCAGGAAATAATCCAAGAACCCAATATTCAAAAAGGCCTGGGCAAACTCTCAGCACATTTTGTAAATGGCTCTTTCTAGCCTGGAGCACTTTTGGGGTAGCATGCCAGGCCCATCCAGCAAGATTGCCACTTGTTTTGTCTATTCTTTGCCCTTACTCTAAAGTAACTTCATAATTCATTCTAGTCCCTTTGAATTCTCATGGCCTATTGCCTTTGGGCAACTCATTTTGGTTTTTCAAGGTAGGGTCTTGCTCTAGTCCAGGCTGACCTGGAATTCACAATGAAGTCTCAGGGTGGCCTTGAACTCACGGTGATCCTCCTATCTCTGCCTCCCAAGTGCTGGGATTAAAGGTGTGCGCCACCATGCCCGGCTTTGGGCAACTCATTTTAAAGTGAGAACATTGAACCAGTAAGTACAACCCAAAGACAGTTGCAAGTCCTTTCTCATGGTCTTACATGGTTCAAGAGATCTTGCAGCTCCTGTGTGTATGTATGTGTGGGTGGGAGGGGGAAAACAGGGTCCCAGGTCCAGGTGTTCCACATTTGAGTTTAATTTTCTTCTCCCTGCACTACCATGGTAGAGATCCTGGCTTTTCTCTGCCTTTCCTCTTGGCCACGCTGAAGTGTGGCCAGCCGAGAGAAAAAGGTTTCTATGGGCCTGGCTTGATGGAACTGTAAGTACAAGCACACTGATGAGGAAAGGGGTGTTAACTCAAATTGCATTTTGAAAGGGGTTGGGAATAACACTGGCTGTGGAAACATTATCAAAAATCTGCAAAATCAACACTCTTTCTTCCTGGTAAACATGAAAGGCTTGGCAGCTGCACCTCCTGCATGCGTGTTTGGCCAACTGCTAACATTCAGGACATTGTGCCTCCCTCTGCAGCTTATGGGCGCTGACTAAAGCCAGTATTGACATTCCAGCTCTTTGCTGGAGGGAGCAGTGGATTTCATTGCTCTTCAAAGCAGTGTCAGTTCAGGGTGCAATTGAACTTAATTGTAGCACATGCTCTCCATCTGGAGTCATGTGGACCCTTTGCTGTGGCCCCACACTCCCATCAGGTGTCACTGGAGTTAAGACATGGTGCAGCCTGAGGACCTGACCCCTTGCTCAGGCAAAGGTGATTTATGGGTGATTTCTTGCCGTCAGAATCCTCACCCTCTTAGTCACCCCATGACCTCGGTAATATAATTTATTTTGGAAAATCAGCCCACACACAGGTTTGAAGTAGGGCCAAAAGGATCATTGCCACTGTGTGAAAACTCCTGTCTTCTTGCTGCTCTTTGGGAACTTTCAGGCCTAATATCATTAACTGAAAACTTACTGTTTGTTTCTTTGAACTGGAACTATTGTTTGGCTTTCTTAAGGAAAGACTTGAGGCCAAGTGAACCACCTGTGTCGTGCCCTCATTTCTTCTTCCTGTGTGTTTTCCCCAGTGCTACCAAGAAAAGTGCTCCAGTGGGCTCCTGGAGTGTGAGCTGTGCCAAGTCCTTTCTCTTCTTCCTTTTTACTTAAGACTCAATCTTGTTAAGAAGCCCAGGCTGGCTTTAGATTTAGGATCCAATTGTCTCAACCTCTTAAGTGCTGGATGACAGGTGTGCACCACCATGCCTGGCTTATAGTCCATCTTAACACGGACTTAAGGGTGTGCTGTCGGCATTGTATAAGTGTCCAATGATGCTGGAACTTCTGGTAAGACTCTACTAGGAGCTTGTGACTGACATGGGACTTGGGGTATGGATGATAAAGCTACAGGTAGATTGACTGCTGGATAAATGAGCAGAATGGATTTTCATCCTTTAAGTGGAAGGAAGCCTCTTGTGGAGATCAGGGATCATACCTGGGCCTGTCCTAGTCAAGATTTTTTATGGCGCACTTCAGAGCTCTGGAAGGCAGCATGTGAAAAGCATGGATGTATCAATGTGTATGTAGAGAAAAAGCAGGAAAGAGAGAGACATTGTAATTCAAAGTTGTCAGGACCTAAAAAGTTCTTGTAAGATGTGCCTAGGCTACAAAAAAGTCATAAACTGGGTGTGGTGACACACAGGTCTGTAATCCCAACACTTGGGAGGTGGAGGCAGGAGGATTAGGAGTTCAAGGTTATACTTAGCTCTATATTAAGTTTCAGGCTTGTTTTGAGACTCTGTCTCAAAAACAAACATTACCAGACAAAATCCTATGTGTGTAGGACAGAGGTGACCTGATTTTAAAAGAAGCTGAGAAGAAAAGATTTAGGCATTTGGAGTGATCAGAGAGTCAGGATCCTGAGCGCCTCCCCCATCAAAGTTAGGTCTTTCTCAAAGGATGAGGAAGAGGAGGTGGCTTCTGTGTTTGGGTGCTCTGATGGTTTGTGGTTTACATTCCAGAGCTATTGACTTCTCCACTTGGGAGATGCTGGACCAGTGTCCCAAGAGTAGAGTACTTTTGGCTCTGACACCAGTGCTCTTCCTCTTCCTCTTCCTGGCCTCTCTTCTAGAGAGCTACTTCCTTCCTATGCAGAGCCTCTTCAAGGTCTCTGATGGCTTCACTAGGCATGAGTTAGGACTTTGTTCTCTTCCTTTTTTTTCTGAGAGTTTCCCGTTCACCCCTCAGGCCCAAGGGATGGAGCTGCCTTTGATAAGAAAATTAAAACCCCCAACAACAACAAAACCAAGAAAAAACAAACAAAAACCACAAGATAACATGACTTAAGAAAATGGATCTATAAAGTGTTTTGTATTTCCTCTTAAACTTACAGAACATCCAATTCTATTCTGAAAATAAAAAAATTCTGTGAATATGTTTTAATTCCATATTGTATTGAGTTAGAATGGCAAGGCATAGAGGCTGCATGAGAGGAGAATTAAACAAGACCAGGATGCACTTGAGAAGTGGGGCAGGGAAATGAGGAAGCAAAGGGACACTTGTGCAGGTAGAGACCAACAAAATACACAAGAGAGAGCTTGTGAACAGAGGCAGAATTAGATGCAAAACCAATTTATGGTAACTCTTCCCCCAATGCAGTTTATGTGTAGGGATTCTAAAAAAAAATCATACCATCACTTTCCAAAATTTTATTTTTATTTTCTTGTTTTAGTTTTGTGACTTTACCTTGTACACCTTGACATGCCAATCCTTATAGGATGAATATTTGATATTGACTGATTATATAATAAGTAGGGGACCAATTTATTTAATTCCATCACTTTCCAAAATTTTATTTTTATTTTCTTGTTTTAGTTTTGTGACTTTACC
>PVHP010009235.1:0-50917 GCA_004024765.1 Zapus hudsonius
AAGGAAGGAAGGAAGGAAGGAAGGAAGGAAGGAAGGAAGGAAGGAAGGAAGGAAGGGGAGGAGTGAAGAGGAGAGATAAGAGGTGGAGTAGAGAGGAGGGGAGGGGAGGAGAGGAGAAGAGAGAAAGGGAAAAAAGAAGAAACTGTGACAGTTATCTCCTTCAGGCAAGTTCCACAGACCCCTCCCCTTGAGTGGGAGGTTCTCTAACTAGAGTTCAGACCTAGATGCTAAAACTGATTGGTCAGGTGTGGACCAACCAGCCATCTCTCTGACTTACCTGGCCGAGGTCTTAAAAAGTCACTGAAACAAAGTCCAGCCCTCTTCTCTAGCACATGTGGCCTAGAAGAAGGACCTCTGACTCTCCAGGGACCTGGTAAGGTCTTCCAAGGCCCCCACCACAGCCTAATGGCTATGGTGAGGGCCTGGATATCTTTCCCACATGAACCTTTCCTTCTCATGATCTTTCCTTCTGCTTGTTTGGCTGAACAGCATAGATTTGGCTAAACCCTCACCACGTGTTCTCTCTACACTGGTGGCTGTAACTTCCCGTTTTCTTTTAAATAAAGTCTCCCACTATACCTTATCCTCTGATGGTCTATAATTTTAATTCTTTTACTTCATAGACAAGAATTTGGGTACTTCTTAAGTTCAGAGGTGCACTGGAATTTGAATTTGCTGGGTATTATCTAAGTTCTAATTCCCAGCTCCTCGTTAGAAAACCACCAGTTTCTATGTAAAAATAAAATATTACAGTAGAAACAATTGGATGACCTGATATCAGGGGAAACACAGGGGTGCTTATTTATTAGCACTGGCTCCACCATTGGCTGATGCAGGTCAAGGCAGGTACCCCAAGTCCAAGCGGGTAGAATCCAGGAACGCACCAGAGGTGTCAACCTTGAGCACTCAAAGAGCCTCTAGCTATGTGTTCCCAGACTGCAAAGGGTTGGTCCTTAGAGGATTCTCAGCATCTATCCCCAACAAAAAGCAGTCCATGGTCCAGGTAGGAGAAGCACAGTGGCATTACTGAGGCCATTCTCCTGACTGACACACAGCGCCTTGGGGGACTGGGGGTCTGAGAGGGAAAGAAGCCATTGTTATGTCTTTGACAGAATTCCCTCCAGGACACTCAGTGCACCATCGCCTGCCAGGAGCCATCTCTCTGCCCCTCATGCCCATCAGTGTTCCATGCTTCCTAGCTTAGCAGACTTGCTGGTGACACCCCATGTTTATGTCTCCAGTATGGCCTCTATCCAGTGCCTCAGTTCTCCAGACAACTCTCCCTGGAGTTTTTAATGCATTTCAACACAGGAGATCCCACCATCCTCTCCCTTTCTCAGACCTCCTCCTGATGCTGAGTGTCAGGGTATCGGCATCACTGGGCATCCAGTTTCTCAAACCCAAAGCATGGAGGCACCAACACTCTCTCTCCATTCTGTCTCTCGGTCAACAAGCTGGCTCTGTGCAGCCTACTAAATACCTTCCCCTTCTTTGCTTGGATGACAGCTGCGGCCTCCTAAGTGGTCTCTCAGCTTCCAATCTCCCCTCATTAATCCATTACTCATCCAGCTGCTGAAGTGATCATTTTCCTGCTTTAAATGTGCTTTAAATGGCTTCCCATTGCCTACAGAAACAAGTTCAAACTCCCATGCTTGGCTTACAAAACCTTTCATGAGCTGACCCTGTTAGCTGTCTCTTGTTACTCTCTCCCTCCACCATGGCAGTTCCCAGCCATCTAGGAAGAGGCTTTTTGTTCCTGGGAGTGACAAAGGCAGAGAAGAAGCATTGGGACGCCCCATATTACGTGCTGATTGACCCTTTTGTCCCCACCACCCCCGGGCCCCCAACTGGAGAACTACCTACCAGCACTGGCAGAAGTCTTCATGCCAGACTCCTCCCATCATGCCTCTCCAGCACTCACCCCGTGGGGAGCCAATGCGAAATGCTTTTGTTGTAGCCCCTGTCCAAAATGGTAGGCTTTTAAGACCTAGAATTGAACCATAATTAATAACATCCTCAGTACATAATCACAGAACTAAGCAAGGAGGGTCCCGCCCATTAGATCACACATGCTGAGTGCTCTGAGCAGCAGAAATCCATTTCTAAAGACGCAACAGTAGCTGGAAGCATAAAAGGTCAGCTCATCAGCTCAGTTGGACTTGATTATATGACACTACTGTGTAAATAAAGGCCCCAATACTGGGCTAGTGTATTTAACAGATAAATGAAGCCAGCAGGAGGGCCGCTGACATCATTCCCCTGAAGATCAAAGAGGCCAGTGGAGTTCAGCCTGGGCAGATACACACAGCCGGGGGAGGGCGGGGGCAGGGGTCATCTACAAACATTGACCTGTGCAGTGGCTCACTAGAGCCAGGGGCACCTCCTGTGAGCAAGGTCAACCCCTTCATGCATTTATGGTTGTGCTGCACCACTTCAACTGCCTTTCGTTTTTCAGGTAGAGAGAAAGCTCACTCTGCCATCTCCTCTCTCCTCTAAAAGGTATAGATGGGAGGAGCGTGCTTTCCTTTCTGGTCCAGCCCAGGACACCAGCGTGAGTGTGCAGTGAGAGCACATTGGCTTCTAGAACCATCTCTTAAACTTAAAGTAGCTTTAGCCTCCAGGTCAAAGAGAATCTCAAAGCCCTTCCTCACTAACTTTCCCTGATGCCCTTACTGTTAAACTTGGAAGAGATGAGTAGGAGCTCTTTGGATGAGTCCCCAAGCAGGATTCGGGCTGCAGGTAGGTGTCAATATTAGAGGCCAGGTTCTTGGCTGGGATCAGTGAAGAGGATGGGCGTCAGGATCCCAGGAGGAACTGGGCAGGTGTTGGAAGTTCTGGTTCACTAAGTGGGCTGAGCAGTACCCTCCTTCCACTTTCCACTCCCGAAAGGGCTTGAGCTTTCTTGAACCACCTTTTTGTCTGGATGTCTTAGATGGAATCAGGACTTACTAGCAAAGGTTTGGCACATGGTGGATGTCTGCTAGGAACTTAGAATGGCTGGAAATCTGGAGTGAAGACAACTTAATATGATCGCCAAATCCCGTCCTGTTGAGATATAAATTGCTTTACTGGTAATGTTACTCTGTTTTCTCTTCAGATCACAAAAACCTTTCGTCTTTTACTGTTAATGTTTGTGTCCTTCCTCCCTCACATTCCCCCATTCCCATATGGCCCCAAAATATATCTATGTTGGAACCTGACCCCCAAGTGTCATGATTATGGGAGGTAACTAGGTCCTGAGGGCTCTGCTCCAAAGGCTGGGAAGAACACCCTCATCAAATAAGCTCAAGGGGGTGCATTTGTCCCTTCTGCCACTTTAAAACACATGGAGGACACCAAGAATGAGGTGCAAACCCTTCCCAAACACCAGATTTGCTGGCTTCTTGATCCTGGCCTTCGGAACTGTAAGCAATAAATCACTCAGTTTAAGGTATTTTGCCATATCAGCTCAAAACAGACAACAAAAGAAAGTCTTTGAAGTCCTTTCCAAGCTACAAATGTCCCAAAACATTTCTCAAAAAAGAACTGCTCTTGAGCGGGGAGTATGGCTTGGAGGTAGAGCCCTTGTCTAGCACGATCCCAAGTCCTAGGTTTGATTCTCTGCACTAAAACACACAGAGACAAGAATTGTTCTCTGTGGTGGGGATGTAGCTCTGTGGGAAGAGTGCTTGCTTGGCATACACAAGCTGTCTATACCTAGCACCACATAAACCAGGCATGGTGGCTCACACCTATGGATCAGGAATTCAAGGTCATCTTCAGCCACTAGTGAGTTCAAGGGCAGTCTTGAAAGAAAAGAAGTGTTCTTGGTTTTTTTCTGGGACATTCTAGTAGAACCAGATGATTTCCAATGCAGATCCTAGAGGTACAAAAGACATGAGCTTGAAAGTGTCTTTCTGGTCCTCTGATGCAAATCTCTAGTGGACAGATGAGGACGTGACGGGTTTCTCTCACCACCACACAGCAAGAAGTAACTTCCTTCTTAGCAAAGCCTTTACATAGATGGGCCCTATAGCTGTATGCTAAACTCTGTTCCCTCTGGGTTCTTCCAGTAGTTAGATGAGGAGAAATGAAAGGGGTGAGGAGAGATAGCTGGCCTGGGGTTTTAGAGCTTGTTTAAATGTTTCTGTGAACAAAATGAGAATCTAAGGAGGAGGATCCTGCAGCCCCCACACAACTGTCTCTGGACTCAGGGCTCTGCTCCAGACATTTCCAGAGGCTCATGTGTGATGGGCGAGGCCCTGTGATCTCATTTCTTTTTCCCTCCCCAGATCTGTGCCAGCCACAACTGCAGGTGATCAGCAAAAACACAGATGAATTTTGGAGACGTGTGAAGAAGCAATTATGGATTCCTTGCTTCCCAGTGCTCCCTCCTCCCCTTGGCTCCCGAGAATTAGCATAAGTTCCTTGGTCAGGAGAAGCTATCAAAATACTATCCATCTGGATCTAATTTCCAGAGCTGCTGAGCTCCAAAGTGACCAGAGTTAAAGGTCTATTCATAAATTTTTCTCTTGGTGCAGCCTGCCAGAGCCCAAATTCTGCCTGCAAGCCACCTGTCTTAGGCAGATAACAGATGGGACCGGCTCGGATTGTGCACACACAGCACAGCGCTCTCACTGACCCATCACCTCCCTGCCCTTCCCAGCCAGCTGTGGCCTTGTTGCCTTGAACTTCATTTGTCTGGGTCTTCTGCTTTCCTGCAGGTCCTGGCCAGTTTGGCTGTCTGAGTGAGCTGAGTGCCCCTTGCCCACATCTTCTGGTTGGGTTATGGGAGCCCTTGATGGCATTCCTCCATTGTGGCTCTCCAGGGGCTGTTTCTACTTCTACCTCTTTCCCCAGAGAGTGACAAGGACCATGAAAAGGAGGAACTCAAACCTTTTTATTACACTACTTTCAAGAATTTAATGAGGGGCAGATAACTAAGAATTGGCTTTATGAATAAGACTTAACACAAAGTAATTATGACATTATTCAAATAGAAGTAAGAGAAATAGTTGTCTGGTTGTAGCTTGGTAGTCTAGAGAGGTAACAAGTCAAAAGGAGAAGTCAGTATATGTACAAGAAAATATATACTGTTTGCTTGGGCTTTGTTTTTCAGGTGTCTAACTAGATAACAAATTCCCTAAATACTCTTGGGGCTATCTTATTTGCACACTCTTCCTAGGTCTATCCATGCAATAAGGACAAATTCCAAACATGACTTTTTGCTATACTACACCACACTTACAGTATGGTGTAACAAAGTTTCCCTGCCTGAAAAAGTCCCGAGTCCCATGTGCTCAGCCCTCTCCCCTGCCCAGGCTCCCTCGCAATGACGGCTTACTCTGTGGATTTGCTTCCTCCAGTGGTACAGAGATGGAATCACAATTGGTCCTATTGAGACTGGCACCTGTCACTTGGTGATGGAGTCATCTATGTCATGGGCCGATGACTTGTTTCTTTCTATTGCTCCATGGTAATCCACTGTACGAGTTGACCCATTGGTTTATCCACTTACCTACTGAGGGGAATTTCAGCTGTTGTTAGTTTTGATAAGGACAAATGAAATTGTTATAAACATTCACATGGAGGTTATAGTACTCATGAACTTTAGAATCAGTTAGGTAAATTCATAAGAGAGTGATGACTCGGAGGTGTGGAAGGACTGTGCTTAGAGTATAAGGTGGCTGTATCATTGTGCCTCCCCCCAGCACAAGACCCCACAGCCTTCTAGTGATGTCAGCTGCTTGGATTGTAGCCACTTTCATAGGTGAGTCTGTGCATTTCGTTGTCATTTTACCTTAAATGTCCTTAGGGACAAACAATGTTGAGCATCTTTTGACATGCTTATTTGCCATCTGTCTTTGTTCTATGTTAAAATGTGGTGTTAAAAAATCTTTTGCTCATTTTTAAATTAGACTTTTTTCTTTTCTGAGTGTTCAGCTTTAAGAGTCCTTTCATATTTTGGAAACAAATTTCTTTTCTGTTATGTGATTTGCAAATATTTTCTCTTTGTCAATGACCTGTTTTTAATGGGGTTTAATTTATCAAATTCTAGTTTTACTGAGTTGCTAAATTAAAAACTTATCCCTAAACCTAAGGCCATATAGATTTTATTCTATATTTTTGTAAGTTTTATAGTTTCATATTTCACGTTTAAGTCTATAATCCATTTGAGTTATTTTTTACATGAAGTATAAAATCTGTATCCAGTTCCTTTTTTGCATACACATAGCTAATTGATTTTATTGACAGCATTGTCTTTGCTCCACTAAAATCCTAGAACTTTTATTTTAAACATAAGTTGACTTTACTTGTGAGAATCTATTTCTGAGCTCTGCTCTGTGTCGCAGATCTTATTGTCCATTCGTGCACCACTGCTTTGCCGCCTGGCTTACTATGCTGAGGCTGGAAGACAGGTGGTATGAGTCTCCCCACTCAGCGCCTCACTTCACCCATGTCTACAGAACAATCTGCTTAGATTTTCATTGCAACTACATGACTCTAGACTGACATCTCAATAGTGAGCCTTCCTATCTATGCACAAGGAATGTCCCCCAATGTCTCCAATCCATGCATAAGGCATGTCTCTTTGTTCACTTAGCTCTTTCTTGATTCCCTCCATCCATGGTTTTTGTTTCCCAATCCCGATTCTGAACATATCTTACTGGATTTATCCCTGATTTCTGCTGGTCATTGTAGTATTTTCTTAGCTTGAATTCCATGTGATCATTGTTGACATCTAGGAAAGCAGAGAACCTTTATTCATCAATGACTCAAATGTTCACTTGTTTCCATTGGGTCATCAGTGCTTCCATAAAGGGTGGAATAAAGTAGGCAGCTTCCCATGATGCCAGGTTTCTACTAAAGACAGCCGCTCCAGGAGGCTGAGGCAGGAAGACAGTGAGTCTGAGGCCAGCAAGGACTGTGCAGCAAGTTCTAGCTTAGCCTGGACAACATATTGAGACCCTGTTTCAAGGAAAAAAAAGTTAACTTTTGTATATTTACCTGTGACCCAAAACCTTGATTTACTGGCTTGTTCAAGTAAGATTTTTTTTTATAGAGTCTTGGGGGTGGGATGTGTTCAACAAAAACAATCAGGATATTTTGAACAACGATAATTTTATTTCTTTCTTCCCAGATGCTATACTTTTTATCTCTTTTTCTTCTCTTATTTCACTCACTTGACCTTCTGGCATAATACTGAATAGGAGTGGTGAGAACTCGCATACCTCATCTCCTTCCAATCTTGGGACAAAAGCATTCAAACTCCCACATTAACTGCAATATGAACTCTGGGTTTGCTTTACACTCCTTTTACTAAGTTAAGAAAGTCTCCTTTCATAAATGTTTAATCACTTTTGCTATGTACAGATATTGGATCTTCTCAACTGCTAATTTTTTTATTTAAAAAATTGCATTTATTTGTGTGTGAGAGAGAGAATATGAGCATGCTAGAGCCTCTTGCCAAACAAATTCCAGACATAAGTGCCATTTTGAGCATCTGGTTTTATGTGGGTACTGAGGAATCAAACCTGGGACAGCAAACTTTGTAGGTGTCTTTAACCACTGAGACATCTGTCCAGCCCCAAATGCTGATGTTCAATAAGATCACACTGTCAGCTATGTGGCACATGGATTTTTTTTAATATATATTTATTGTCCATAATGAAAAACAGCACAGAGAGCCTTGAGAAGAAGAGAGCAGAAGCTCGAGCAATGATGGCGGTGACAGGTCGTGGGCCAGATGCTGGGTGTACACTAAGGTGATAGAAAAGGGAGAGTCAGAAACCAGGGAAGACTTTCAGAAATGGGCCTTGAGCTGCTGCATGAACAGTGTTAAATGCACTCACATACCGAAGACCGGGAAGAACAGCCTGGCATGATAAGGGTTAGCAGTCTATTTTGGACACATCACAGTGTCTAGTAGCTACATGACCTCCAAAAGAAGATTCAGGAAGTAATTTACAACCATAAATCTGGAGCTCAGAGGATAGGTCAGGGCCAAATTTATAATTTTAAAAATCATCTGTAACTCAATGGTATTTGAAGCCTTGGAATTTCATGCAATTACCTTGGGAGAAAAAATATAAATGGGGGAGTGGAAAGCCCAGGAGTCCTCCAAAATTTGCTGGCTGGCTGGCTAATCTGACTCATGGGAGGGCTTGAGGGGGTGAGCCGCACGGTGAGCAAGGCTTCCATGTGTTCTGTAAGAGCTGTGTCTGTGTGCTGGGAAAGACGTATCACTTCCAAACCAGGAGTTAAAAATCTAACTGCCCACAGTGAGCAAAGCTCTGAAGTACATATCAATGCCACAAGAAATAACTAGAGATGTAGAAAGACTGGCAACCATGGGCATGCATTAAAAATACATGGGGTGAACAGGAAAAAAGGTCTCTGCCAGGGAAGAAGAGGTCATGTGACCATAGGAGAAAGACTGTATTTGTCATAACATACAGAGATCTGGGCACACACTGGAGCCTTGGATCTCAAGCCCCTCCCCTTTTTTCATTTATATATGGATCTAGAAACTCCCACACTAGTCGAAAAAGAATTCCTGCCCCATGAAATAAGAGAATGATCCACAGCCCAAGAAAGTAAGCAAAGCACTAGCAAGTTGGGAGGTAGACTCTCTGCTTAGCTTCAAACTGGCAACACTTTGCCAGGAGTTGGGATAGAAAGTTCAAGTGAATGAGAAGACTTAAAGGTCTCATATTCCGAGTGCACATCACCCCCACTGTGCAACAACCAGACACCCCTAGGGGAGATTCCTAGCTGCCCACTCAGGCCTGGGGGGTTAAGATGGTGCTGAGTTACTAAAAGCACAGGTGAGCCACCAAAGGGAATCACTTTTTAAAAAGTGTATGACCTGCTATTTATTTTCATATATAATATTAATAATATATAATATATTATATAGGTTATAGTCCTTTTCTCCTCTTCCCTGCTCCCACTACTCTGGGACCCTCCTCAGTGGGGTTATGATACTCAATGTGGGGTCATAAAGGCTTCAGTCAGTCCTAGTGGGTAGTGGGGTGCGGGGGGAGGGGGCGAGGAACGATGCCTCATGATATTCCTACCCGCTCTGTGGCTCTTATTATTTTCTTTTCTTGCTTGTGGGTATGGTGTGTGTGTTGTGTGTATTCATGTGTGTGGGGAACATGTGCTTTTGCATATGAAGACTAGAGGTTGGCGGCATCCAGTGATTTCTTCACCCTTTCTCCATCTTGTTTTTTGAGACAGAGTCTCACACTATACCCAGACCTTACAGATTCAGCTAGGCTGGCTGGTCAACAAGCCCCAGGGATCCTCCTGTCTGGGATAAGCTCAGCTTTATGTTGGTGCTGGATATCCAAATTGAAGTCCTCAGGCTTCACCCACTGAGCCATCTCCTCAGCCCCACCAATAATAACTCTTTATGGATCTGAGACAGCAACTCCCAGCCACGATGAAAGTGAGAGAAGGTTCCTTCTGCCATTCTGGGGAACCAAGGAAAGTCTAATGAGAAGCAGGAGAAATGGCCCTCACACCACACTATGCTGGGTACAGTTGAAAGGGCCCTTCTGCCCTAGGGGAAAATCTCCCAGCCTAGTCAGACAGTGAGCAAAAAGAAGCAACTGTAGAAATCAAAGCACAGCCTCTTTCTGAGGCCAGGGCACTATGGTCTGAACTCTTATGTTTCTACAAACCTTACATGTTGAACTCTTTACCTCTAAAATGATGGTAGGAAGCAATGGACCATGGGAGGTAATTTTGTCTTAAGGGTAGAGCCCTCATGCATACTTGCCAGCTTTGTTATTGTTATATAATGCCCAAGGCAAGCTACTTATGAAGAAAATAGGTTTATTTAGCTCCCAGTTTGGAGAGTCAAGGGCATGATGAGGGTCCTCTTCTTGGCTGCATCACATTATGGCCAATGGCAGTGGGAAGAACATAAGTGGAAGCAAGTGATCACATCCCAATACAAGAAGCCAGAAAGAGCTGGGTAGGCTCACAACCGCTTTCTAATGAGATCTACGGAGGGGTTTCATGTGAACTCTTTTAATCCCTTCCAAGGGAAGGGCCCCCAATGACCCAAGGGCCACCCACTAGGCCCCACTTCATAAAAGTTCATCAAATGTCCCACTGTGCCACTCTGGTATGGAACCCCCAACACATTGGCCATTAGAGGACAATTGGCCATCGTGTCCGATTAGGGGTCACAATCCATAGCAGTGCCCATATAGGAGACAGCCCTCTGGGAGAAAACCTGTGCTCACCAGGCGCTGACCCGCCTGGCTCCTCAATCTTGGACCTCCAAAACTGTGATAAATAAACATCTGGTGTTCATAAGCCACAGTTCATGACATTGAGTTATAGCAGCCTGAAGAATTAGATTCCAGAGAGTGTGGCTTAACAACCTGCCCCTCAAATATCAGCCATGGGTTTAGGGATTTTAATTGCTTTGTCCCAACATGAGGAACCCCCAATCTCCTTGACCATGCAGATTCCAGACCATAGACCATCTATGTGGTGCTCAGAGGGTTACCCCAGTCCTGCCCAAAGCAAGGTTTCCCTAAATATCACTGCCTTTGAGGCTGCTGCAATGGCTAGGTGGGTACAAATTCCAATCCCCAGTACCACGGAAAGCTGGGCACATTGGTGAGCATCTGTAATCACAGCTCCATGACAAGAAAACTCGTAGGTCAACTATCCTAGAGATCACAGTGGTGAACAGGAGACCTTTCCTCAAAGTGGAAGGTGAGGACCAGAGTTGTCCTCTGACCCCCCATATACTTGCTGAAGCACACACACACATAAATACACATCACACAGAGAGAGAGAGGGAAAGGGAGGGAGAGAGAGAGAGATTAAAAAATACTGCCTTCATTTTTTTTCTCTAAATAGTGCCACATATGCACATGCACACACATACTTCTTAGTAACAGAATCTGCAAATGTCCCAGATGATGTCCCAAGATGGGTCTCTGGATCTGAGCAGAGAAGCCCATTCAGCTGAGAGGACTTGAGCTGAGACTGTGGCTGGAAGAAAAGTGGGGGCTGACGTGCTTGCCAAGACCATCACAGCCAAACAGAATTTGTTCTCAGCATGGCTCTCAGGGAGAAGGGGTTCTGCAAGGGCTGCCTGCCTCTCTCTATTCCCTCCCAATCTTCCTCCACCTTGCGCTGGGAGTCAAAAGTTCATCCTTAAAATCCCACTGTTTCCCAGGCAATTCCTGTCTGCAAAACTCCATTAAACTCAGAGGCTACACCTATGTGCAAGCAGGCTGGCTTTTTCTAAAGCCACATGATTGTTCCAGCGGCCCCTTCAAGGCAGGCAGTTTTGATCTGAAATGTTTATCAAGCAGCTTAATTTCAAACCGTGTGTGCACAGTGCTTCTGAGAGATACTTGCAACTGGAAAGTGTTTGTGTAGAATTCAAGGGAATAGAAATGGATTTTCCTGTGATTGAATTTATTAGCGGTGCATTCTCTGATTTTTTTTCCCACACTGTAATGCTCAGCCTTCAAAGTTATTTCTTAAGAAATGCTTTGTCCCTCCTTCTGGAGTAGTCCAGAGCTTTTGTTTGTTTGTTTTTGGGATATATACTTTTATATTTATTATATTAAATATGAAAGCAAGTGGACACTTATTTATTTTTTCCATAAAGAATTAAATCTTGGCTAATATTTGAACCTGCAGGATGTAAAGCATCTTTGGTTCCAGGGTCGATCACTATTTTGTCTGGAGAATCACAGTGCTGAGACTCTATTTCACACATGTAGGTAGACAAGATGGCAGAACTGTATTGAGAGCCATGTCAGAAGTTGCTGGAGATTCTGTCCTAACACCAATCAAAATTTATCTAATGTTTATGGGGATTTTGTTTGTTTGTTTTTCAATTAAGGTATATTTTTTACTTTTTTCCTTTTTACTAATGTGTTTTAATTTTTTAAATTTTTTGAGGGGTTCTTTTGATTTTTAACCCCAAGTAACATCTTTGTGTGAAATAAATTAGACAAAAAGATACAGAACCATTGACAAATGTAAGCACTTTGTTCCAAAAAGTTTCCTCCTCAACAACTAAGCATTTCCTGGGATAGACAACATATTATCTAAATTTTATAGGACTGTGAGATGTGACCCTCAGATGGTCATCAGAGCTCTGTCATTCCCCAGGAATCTTTCAATAGATATTAACCCATTCCAGATCCAAAGAGAACATTGTCACCCCAGTAACGTGAACAGATTAACATGTCAGTAACTAGATCTTCAGAACACATTCTTTTATGCTTCTGATGAAAGACCTCACAGCCAAGACAAATGGAAGTGGTCAAAGGAGATATTTTACCAGAGAGAAAAAGAGAGGCATGTTCAACTCTCAGAGTTAATATCAGGCAGCGAGAAAGTGAGCTAAGCTGGAGAAAAGCCTTGAAAATCGGCCAACACAAATCACTGATATTGTTTTCCTGGTGCCAGGGACGTGAGAAGTCTGTTTCTTCATTGCTTCTAAGTGAAGGAAATGGGTTCTTGTTCAATAAACTTTGGTGTAACTTTGTTATCATTAAGTCCCATCTCTGCAAAGTCTGAGGGCGGCTTGTCCACTCAGAGAGCTCGGGGGACAGCAGTCCCTCTCACTGACTTCACAGTTGATGTATGAGCCCACTCCTTCCTTCCTAACCCCTGGTTCCCCAGCATTCCCCATGTATGCACATCACTAAGGAAGACGAGGTGGAGTCTGGACAGGAAGTGAAGCCCAAAGCTATTTCTTACAGCAAGGAGGTGGACAAGATCACCTGAAATAATCAGCCAAATACCGAATTTCATAGAAGGAATCCATGCTCTGCCTTACTGCTCTTGTCTATTATTGATTCATGTCTCCTCAACATCTATAATAAAGCCAGCCCAATAGACAAGTAGAAATGAACCAGGGGCACAAATTTCATTCCTCTGAGCAGACTTGCAAAATAAAAATGCCCAAATCACACGGGCAGGATTTCTGGCTCAGATACAACTTAGACTCCTACTGTGTATCAACTATCTGTGAGCCCTCAGTATAAATTCCCTTATGTCATCCCTGTAGACCCCTATTAGATAGGGTTCACTATGACTCCACCTTACAAATGGAGAAATGACTTACACAGAGCTGGTGAAACCTCCCCAGGGTCACACCGCTAAGTGCTGGAAACATGTGAACAACACACAGTATGTTTCCAAATCCATGGCCTTTACCACTGGGGCTGGAGAATGTCTCAGGTCATTTGAATTGCTGAAAAAAAATCCCTTAGGTTGATGGATACATTTATCAACTTGATTCAATCATTCCATATTACACTCCATGAATGTATACAATCATGGTTTGTCCATCAAAATGATACTAATGATGAAAAAATAGTAAAGAGGAAGAAGACAAGATTTGGGGGCATAGTTAACATGCAAAAAGAAAACAGCTGGGAAGTACCTGAGAGTCAATTTAAGAATGTCGGGATATGAAAGATTCACCCTGGCAGCAGACCTTTCACACTCAAAAAAGAAAACTCCCATCAGGCCACCCTTCCTTAATATGCAAAATAGAAAAATTGATATTTCTTTTGTGGTTGTTGTTTGTTTGTAAAGGTAGGGTCTCACTCTAGCTTTGGCTGACCTGGAATTCACTATGTAGTCTCAGGGTGGCCTCGAATTCATGGTGATGCTCCTACCTCTGCCTTCTGAGTGCTGGGATTAAAGGTATGTGTCACCACACCTAGCTCTGCACTATAGATATTTCTAAGCCAAGAAAAAAATATATAAATATGTCAAGTACTGAGTAACTTGTAAGTAATAGAAACTTATTTTTCACAGTTCTGGAAGCCAGTTGAGGACCTAGTTTTTGGCTCATAGGTTGAGCCTTCTGACTGGGTCCTCACATTCTCTGGGGCCTCTTGCACGAGGCAGTGATCTTGCTGACAAATACGCACCTCCAAAAGGCTCCACCTTCAAATACCTTCATGTGGGGGCTAGAAGTTTGCCCCGTGAATTGGGAGGGGAGCACTCAAATATTAAGACCCTAACAGCATGTTTCTAATGAAACACTTCCTAGGCTTAGATTTTCTGAGACCTATTTTTCTACATGTGGATTATTTGTTCGTTTCACCTCAAACAGGTGGTGGAAAGTTTCCAACAATAAAAATTTTTATGAAAAACTGCTATATGACTTGTCCTACACTTGACAATAGAGGAAACAAGATGAATAACGTTTAGTCTTTGATCATATCATGAAGGGAAGAAATACCCTCAAGTGCTCCTAATATAATAAAGAATATATTGAAGGCTATAGGCTTAGAGTAAGATCACAGATATTTCTGCCTTGAAGGGACAGGTTAATGGCTTTCAAGCTAATCACTGAAGGATGAAGAGTGATATGCTTGCCTATCTTAGTCTGTTTTATGTTGCTATAACAAAAATGCCTGAGACTGAGTAGTTTATAAATATAGAACTTTATTTGATGGGCAGTTAAGGAGGGGCAAATCCAAGAGCAAGCATGCCAGCTGCGGTCTCTTTCTCTTCCCCTAAAGCCTCTCATATCATCATGGGGGTCAGGCTCTCTCATCTTGACCACCTCCCAAAAGCCCCATCTCCAGATATCACTAACATATGAGTTTGGGGACCGAGTTCCCTGCATAGGGGATTTTGGGAGACATATCCAAACCATAGCACTGTCGGAAGGCGTAGGATATTGGTGAACCACGAAATAGTGCCCTGTGGCTGCATCCGAGGATGGAAAGGGAGAGCTCACTGTGATGTCACTGGGCCAGCACTCAAGACCCTGAAACAAGGTAATCAGCTCTTGTAGTGTCCCAGGGACCAGCAGCGGGCATCCCTAGAGGTAAGACTAAGGTAGAGATCATAGGGGTGTCAATCCTCTGAGTGGCTCTGCTGTAGAAATGTCCCCACAGAGCATGGCCTGATGCCTTTACCCATTTCAGCATTCCCAACAGAAAGCCTGAGGCCTTTCCTCCTCCCAAGACTGCTCACTGCACCAGTCTCTTTCCCAAGAAACAGGTAGGGGGAGGAAGGTGCTTTAAAGCCTGCATCCATGATGTCTCTCTGTACTGCTCTCTCTACCTACTACCTTCGCTGCATCACCCGGGATGACAGGGATTCTGGGTAGCTTTCTTCTACTCAGCCCATCCTTACAGCAGGTCCTGGGAATAAGCTCAGCCTGTGGAGAGAAAGCTCCTGCCCCAGCAGGTGTGCATAACCTTCCTCTGATCCTCAGAACAGCAGGCAGGCAGTGGGGGACGGATGGTGCATTGTGGATATCCCATTCAGCCTGATCTAAGCAGCTCCAGTATTAATGGAAATTTTAATGAAAAGCTAAGCCTTGATTAGGTTGCCATACACAATTCCCACAACGCAGAGAGTCTGGTTAATTTCCCTGGTGCCTGGGCCACAGGCTTCGAAGCGCAGACACATATGCACTCAAGCAGCCTCCCTCCAGTCCCCAGGCCACAGCCCAGCCCTGGAGATCTGCAGGATTGCTTCTCCAGGCTTTTGATCTCAGCAGGTTCTGTGGCACTTTGGCCTTCCTTGCTTAGAGATTGAGAATTCCCAGGAGGCCCCCAAAGCAGCATGAAAGCCTCTCCCTCTCCCAGAGCTGGGATGGAATCTGGAATCAGGTACAGAGAGGCAAAGGCTTAGAGGTTGGAAATCGCATGCTGGGTCCAGAAGGTGGCTCTGTGGGTTCAGTGTTTGCAGAACAAGCATCAGGACCTGAGTTTGGATCCCACATAAAATCCTGGCCATGGGAGTGTGTGCTTGTAATCCCAATGCTGGGGAGGCAGAGACTGGGAACTACTGGAGCTCTCGGGCTAGCAAGGCTAGCCTAAGAGAATCTAAACTCTAGCTAGGTCTGGCTCAAGATCCTGTCTCAAAAAATAAATAAGTGAGAGAATGATTAAGCAAAGCACCCAGAGTCAGCCTCTTGCCTCCACACACATACGAACACACATGTACATACCCAAGCACACACCACACACACACACACACACACACACACACACACACACACACACACACACGGCATGGGGGAAGATTCCTCTGTTTTGCAAGGTGGCCCCAGCATGGCAAGGGCTGCTTCTCGGAGAACCTGCCATCCTGTGCTATTTGTACATCTTCAAAAAACACAGAAGCATCTGCTCCATCCATCCTGTGTTCTAGAAACCATCTCCCTTCCCCCCCCCACCCCAGGGCTGGAGGAGAACAGCAGCCAGGGGCCTTATCTTGTCAAAGCCAGGTGTGATAGAGAAACTTCCTCCACGTCCCTCACTTCATTCACACTCCCTGCACCCTGTCCTGCCTTTCTTGTCCTGCTCAGACTCAGAGTATTGCCTGTGGAGAGACTCCTGTCTGAGTGGAAATAAGTGAGGGTGATGAAAAGACATGGAAACAAAGAGAGAAACAAATGACTTGGGAGGACATGAGCACCTGTATCCAGGAGCCGCATTCATGATCTGCTTGAAGCTGAGGTGACCCACTGGGTCTCTCCTTGGCTTCAGCACCTCCAACTTCACAGGGCACAGTACTCCTAAGCCTTGACATAGCGTGGGCGTGTCCCCTGCAGCCTGGGGCACTGTTGGGAAGTGGTACTTTAGGAGGTAGGTCACTGGATGCCCTCATTTCCCTCTTTTCTTCCCAGCCACTATGAGAGAAAGGAGATCATCTCCTTCATGTGTTCCCACCATGATGTACCACACCAACACAGACCCCAGGAAGTGGGACAAGCAACCACCAATTAACCATGAGCCAAAATAAACCTTTCCTACTTCAAGTTGATCGATCTCAGATATTTTGTTACAGTAATGGAAAACTGACTAGTGCAGCCTTTAGTGTTCTCTAAGGAGCTTACTCCCTTCCACCACCTTCATTTAATGATATTTCTTTTCATCGAGTCTAAGGGGTATATTCCCCCAAATCACGTATAATTGTTAAGTACTGGGTATTTTGGTCATAGGGATACATTTTACCTTTTGTGTGCATATATGTTACACTATTCTTTAATACTGCTGTTCACCATGATTGCCTGACTCCCTTGTGATCCCAGATAGAAATGTTGCATTTTCCAAGTAAATACACCTTTCACCAGGTCGAGTAAGCGTATCTGTTACCTTTCAGATCCTGACTGCAAAAACTACTCAGGGAAAATATATCTTACTGCTATCCTTTTAATAAGCTTTCTGGCTTTCTTTTTTCTCCCTTCCCCTCTTTTCTTCCTATCTACAACCTGCCCTCAGCATCTTATAAAGATGAGAAACGCTGCTTCAAAGTCCAGGCTTGATATTCAGCCTTGTGGATTGAAGTGGAGCCTCTCGGTGCTGGTACCACCGAGGAGGCTTCCGCTTGGCTTCTGTTGAGTTCTGCTTGCACATGACACGTCCTGGGTGCTGTTTAAAGTTACCAAAGCTAGGTAAACCAGAATCTTTGGTGTCAGAGATGGCTATCAACACTTTTTTTAAACTCCTCTAGGAGATTCTGATGTGAGCCAATGATGAAAACCACTGTGTGTAGACTCATGCACAGCGCTATAGACAGGTGCCCTCAGAACCCCTCCAGTTCACATCCTCCAGCTGTGATTGGGAGGCAGGCCACCTCTGACGGATGAGGACACACACACACACAATAAAGACCCCGTGAGCACAGTTTAACCCTAGGCATGGTTTTCTAAGCCTCCTGAGGCTTGGAATAATGCCTCTGCTTCCCATCGCCCTCAGCCCAAGCGATTCATCTCTTATTGTTCTGGACAGAACACAGAATGGTGAATGTTCTGGAAGACGTTCTCATTCTTCTTGCAACGGGCAGCTGTTTGTGAGTCAGTCTGACAATAGTGTCTACTGTTTGTGATAAACAGCGTACAAGAAAACAATACTTATCAGAAACCCACATGAGGCATGACCCTCTACCACTTGCTATTTATTCCAAGAGACAGTGTCTGTGGCATCTGGGAGCTTATGTCATAAGAAAAATGACACCATCCCAAACCCTGTTACCCAGTAGCCAGTTACAGCTTTGTGCTTTCTTTTGTTTTGTTCTGTTGTTACTTGGGAGTTTAGAGCCTTTTGCTGATGCATTGATTTGTTTTTTTCCCCCTCAGCATGTTTTTTTAAATATTTTATTTATTCATTTTCAAGCAGAGAGAGAGCACGCACCAGGGTCACCACCTTGTGGGTCTGGCTTATGTGGGTACTGGGGAATTGAACCTGGGGCCTTAGGCACTGGAGGCAAGTGCCTTAACCGCTGAGCCATCTCTCCAGCCCCCCTTAGCATGTTTTGATTATAAGATCTACTTAGGGTACCTCACCATAGTGTTGCTGACATATGATGCACCTAAGCGGAGGTTTCTGTAGAAGCGTATTCTTCCGTCCATCCTCAGGTGATTTTCTCACTCGTCTCTTTCTCACCCTCACTATGCAAAGCCAGGTAAACACATGGTTGTTTGCTCAGTCCCGAGTAGCTTTCATTGAGTGTTACACATGGCCCAGGGAAAACCGTACTGCATTTTTTAATTGGTCTTGGGATGGTTTCACCCTTTACCTACTAAGCCTCCTCCTTCTCAGAGGTGTTGCCTGTTCTAGCTGGGAGACAGGTTTATGGCTTACTGGCTTAGCAACCAATGGGACATGCCAAGCAAGATTGATTCTCTGGCCTGGGAATACTCAGGTCATCCCAAAAAGAGTGCTCCTCCTCCACTGACCACTCAGCCTGCATTTCCAGCAATTTGCTCGGCTCTCTTGGGGAGCCCATATCAACCAGGCAATGGGTTCTCTGCCTGGAAATAGTCCAAGACATACAGTCAGTTCTCAATTCACCATGCTAATGGAGGACATAATAGTGCAGATGATCCCAACCACCAGAAGCACTAAAAATCACCTTTATTGGCTTTGGAACAAAGGCAATGATGCAATACCCATATGTATTCACATAAGTACAACCAACAGTGTCCTGCCTTCCGTGGACTATCAGCGGTGTTTATGTTCAGGGATGTGAGTGACATTATTTGGATGTGGGAGTAAGAGTCCCAGTTGTATCGTGAGTGACAGAAGGAAGTTGGGATGCAGGAGAAGTGCTCCATCCACAGAAGCAATGACTAGGGGAAAGGACATCAGTTGCAGCCTCACATTCTCTCTTCTCTCAGGGAACCCCCTAGGGTTAGCAGGTGCCCACTCTCTGCCCAAGAGTCCAGCAGGGCTGTCCTAAGGTCTCCAAGCTACTCTTTAGAAGCAGCACACTTGCCCTGCTCGGTGGCAACCCCAAACTTTGATTGTCCCCTTCAATACCTCGACTCTCCTGCAGAGTAAACACTCAGCCCCTCCAGCCTTACTTGGAAGTTTATTGCAAGTCTGGGTGTTCTTCAGGAGGACGACTTAGTGCCATGTAAGTCCAAGCTGCCGAACATTAGAATCACTATGGAATGAAACCACCATTTTAATTGAAAGTACCTGGACCTTCCTCATGAAAACCCCAGCTCCATCAGCTAGGCGCCATACCCATGTGTTCCCATGGATCACCCTTCAAAGGACAATCTGGGAAGCTCTGCTTACCCAACTATTCCATGCTTCCAATCTGACTTTAAGCAGTGACATGTGAATTTGAAGGTTTACCTTTTGGGGACCTCTTTCTATTCCCAATCCACTATCTTTGGTTCAAGACTAACTTGCAATGGGTGTGTAGGAACCTAAGGCTGCTAAGGTAGAGGGTAGGATGCTCTTCACCAAGAGGTCTGGGGAAAATATTCAGTTGCTTGGGTCAATGTAACATCTTCTCAGCCTGATAAATATCCATAAATTAATAGGTAGCCTATGAGTCACTAAGATGACTTAGATGACACAGTAATGACAACCCCTGTTTATTGTGCACTTACTAGGTAGTAAGTGTTCCACATGAATTTTCTGATTGAATTCTAATCTTATGAGGTGTTATTCTCATTTTGGGAAGACCCATGGAGAAGCTATCTCAGCCATTGTAGAGCCAATTTTAAGATAAGAGAAATAAAATAAACAAACCCAGCATGTTTGAAGCTCTTGAAGGAGAGACAGCATGTAAATCAACTAATTGTGAACATTCATGACTGTGTCTTTCAGGCGAGAGGAAAAAGCCTGATGTTCTGTAGCTCCCTAAGAAGTAGTTTAGGGGAGAGTGATCAGCTAATTGGCCAGTCCAGATGGCTTCTTGTGAGTGTTCTTGATAGATAGATGCCCACTGGCCTCTTCTCCCTGTGAGACCCAAGAGTTAGGTCAACCAGCAGCCATGACCCATAGTCTCAAACAGAGTTGTCACATGGGAGAAATTCCCCTCCTCCAAGAATAAGGATGGACAAAAATCTCAAATCCTGTTGTTTATGCAATCATTGGCTTTCTAGAATAAGCAGTAGGATTCATGGTCCCATAGGGACACTACCCTCAACAGATTAACCAAAGTCAGTCAGGGGACAGAATCCAGCAGATCTGGTGGAGGAACAGGAAGTAGAATCTTAAAGTAGTAAGAATGGGAAGCTCTTGTTGGTGAAACTTCAAGACAAAGAAAAGATCTTAAGGAAATGCAAAGCCTATTTCAGGAAGACTCTCCAAGTCAGTAATTAAAGTATATTCAGGAATGCAGGGCTGGCAAGGTATAAGAGATCAATAGGTTAAATACTTTATGTTGTTTAATCAGATACTTAGCACAAATCAAATATTACCTTGCTGAGGTTATTAGGCTAAATGAGGGCTCTGCTGTGGTGAACATTCATTACTGAGACACCAATGGATCATGAAAATTGCAAGGTACATCCCGAGTCACCTCTGGCTCTGTGAGGAACAAGAAGAGAAAGCCTTTAGTCCCTCCTTGGCACTGAAGGAGCGGATGTACTTTTACATAGAAGTGCCTTAGGATGTTGGGGGCATACATTTCCCAGGAAAATTAAAGGTGCCATGTCTTGAAAGGTATATAATAATGATCTCCTTGAAGCTTCTTATGTTGTGCATTGCCCTTGGGCATTCAAGCCCTGCATTGTACATAAAAAGTCCATCCCTGGGAAGCAGTTCAAGCCCAGGGGGGGATGACTGGACTCCTCCCAGATGGGAGAGCTGAGACTGAGCCACAAAGGTTTAGTGAGCCTCAGCTTTGCCAGTGTCCATTTTCTCTGTTAGTGATTGGAACCCCAGGGGCAGAATTTTGGGGACTGGTCCCCAGTGGCCTTTCCAATTTGACCCTGACATGGTCAAATGATTTTCTTGTCTTTCCCAGAAGATAGTAGTAAAAGAAGGTGAGAATTTGCTGACAACAAAGAGGAAGCAAATGAGAAAGAGGCTATGGAATTACCAAAGTCTCCCATGACTGAACACAGCACTGGTCTCTTCATGGAGGGAATCTGAGCTGCAGGCCACCCACGACAAGCCCAGCTCATCCTCCCTCTCAAGGCTGCCTCTCTGGGCAGGGGCACAATCTCTCCGCCATTGCCTTCACCCCCTTAGCTCCACTTCACTCCCAGCCATCTGCAGGCCAGAGTTTTGACTCTGGATGAGAAAAGGAAAAGGCCACAACCCTTCCCTTCCAAAGTCCACATTCCACTGTGGCATTGGTCCTGTCAGCTCTCACCGTGCAAACCTGTGCCCACCACACCTGCACAGTTCTCCTGAGCCATTTCTGCCCACTTGGTTTGCTAGGCTCATGGAGGCATGTCAAGGTTAGGCTGAGCTCTCTACCTGCTCTGAAATGATCCACTGACTACAGCACTTTTCTAACTGGGTGCCTCACAGCCTTCGGGTTCCTTCCTTGAAGGTCCAAACTGCCTCTACAGATAGTCAATGCAAGGCTGAGCAGAAATGCCCATGACACAACCAACCTGTCACCTACTACCTTGTAATGCACTTATGCCAGCTATGCATATTGTGATTATATGTAAGATCTCCTTGCTAAAACATCTACAAAATGGATGCCACATTCTAGGTTTTCTGGAGTCTCTGGTGATTGGATATAGTTTATTAATGTGTAATTACCACAAGTTGGCTAATTTATGATAAAGCAGAGCTTTCTTTCTGACTGCTCTGAAGACTAAGAAGTCCAAGATCAAAGTGCCAGACTTGGTTGTCCATGAGGGCTGCTTTCTGCTTCTAAGATGATGCCTTAACCCACGAATGCTTGCTCATGTTCAGAACAGCCCAGAGGGACAAACCCCACATCAAGCCCCTTCATAAGAAAACCAAATCCTATTCACAAGGGTAGGACCTGCTTATACTACTCACTGGAATTCAAACCAAAGTAGCCTTGTTTATTATTTCCTAAACATGACAAAACTATCATAACCATAACAAACAGCTTTTGCTGGCTTATCTCTTGTCAAGGGTGTCCAATATGCTGCCTTATTGAAGTCATTTTGCAAGCGAAAGGACTGCAGCAGAAAAGCCATGACTGAAAGGCTAGCCTGAGATCTAACAGCGTGGATGTCGGAGCCATGCACGTCCTCCGACTTCAGAGGCCTCGTTCAGTAGCCTCCCTGACCTCACACATCTCATATGCTCTCCCAGGAATGCTTGCTGAGTTTCTGGATCCAGAAACATCTCCAGTGTTTTGCTTCTTTGCAGAGCAGAGATAATGGACAACCCTCATTTGGGATGAGTTCACTAGACTTTCCTAGTTTAAATTCTCCTTTCCGCTCACTTATAAAGGGGACTTAGTAACTTCCATCACCTCTGGCCACCCTTTTCCAAGCTACATCCACCCTGCAGAATTACAGTGTTTTACTATCAGGATCCCTTAGTTGGTACTAACAATGTCAGAACAAGCAGAGTAAGGGAAAGTCGTGCTGCTCGTGAGATTTAAGAAGTAATGCATTTGGGTTGGCACTGCTATTCTTCCTCTCTTAGTAAAGTAGACAGAAGTTTTATAAACTTTTTACTGAAAACCTCCATACAGATTCAAAGTGCATCCTGACATAGTTCCCTCCTGCCACCTTCCTTCGTCCTCTCTTCCCATCCCCCCTTCACTGAACCCTTCTTCTGTACAACTGGTCCTTCTATTTTGACGTCACCTTGTCTTGCCCTCATATTATGCAGGTGTGTGTATAGATAGCATCAGCCACTGTGATGTCTTGACTGCAACAGCCATGTTGTGTCTGGAAGACAGTATTCCAAAGCACTCCTCCCCTTTCTTTGACTCTTGCATTCTTTCTGGAAGAGGTGGTAGTGTGTGTGTGTGTGTGTGTGTGTGTGTGTAGGTCAGAGGACAACCTGTCATTCCTCTCAAGTGCTGCCACCTTTTATTTTGGAGGGGGACAGGGTCTCTCATTGGCCTGGAACCCACAAGTAGGGTAAGCTGGTTGGTAGTGTGTTCCAGGGGTACACCTGTCTCTGCCTCCCCAGGGCTGGGATTACAAGTACATACCACCATGCCCAGCATTTTCACATGGGTTCACTAGGGTTCAAACTTGAGTCCTCATGCTTAAACGAGGAAGCAAGCACTTTACGAACTGAGCCATCTCCCCAGTCCCAGAGCAGATAGGATTTTTATAAAGCTATTGCCATAGGAAAAACAGAACAACCCTGTGGAGACCAAGCCACAAGGATGCTCCCATCCCCAGCCCAGGACCACAGATACCAGACAAGGTCAGTTACAGGCTTCTTGAGACTCTCAGGGCAAGTTGGCACCCCATACTGCAGAGATGACAAGACTACAAGTGCACACCCTCCCCAGAGTGGCTCCCTGTCCCCAGAGTGAGGGCCAAGCAGGAGGGAAGCGTTTCAGAGAGGGAAGGAGAGCTTTGGAGTTGACAACTTCCAAATTCAGTTGTCTGTGGGGAGACCAAAAGGGTGAAAGAAAAAAGACACTGCGGCTTCAGCAAGTCAGACTTTTCAGGGATACAAAGGAAGCATTTGTCAGAGCAGGGCGCCCTTGTAAGCCCATTGAGGATTCAGGCAGTTCGCACCTTGGCAAGTTTCTACCATGGCAAGCCCTGACCTGATTTTGAGAGATACTGCTTCACTTGTTTTCCAGATAAAAGCAAGCAACAGCAAAAACTCTCCTGGGTAAGGCCTGACATCTGGAAAAATTATCCTGACTCAAATCACTAATCTCCTTTCCTGCCCCTTCCCAGAGCCCCAGGCCTGCTCTTCCCTGTACATCACACAAATCTTTCCAGAGCTGCCAAATCACAATCATAACACAGAGACAGACAGACAGAAGGTCCCACCACCTGCCCACGGTGGGCAAGACCAGCCTGGGCCAGGGTGAACTGGGCGCATTGCATCCTACTATAAACTGGGTGGGTTACTATCTTCTGAAGGCCCAGAGAGCAAGGGGTTATCTCAGGGTAGAATGGGTGGGCCTTGGCAGACTCTTGACCTCTCATCCAATAAATAAGCTAGCTAAGGGGCAGGAGGCAGAATGGTTAAAGAAACAAATCCTTGAAATAGACAAGGCTCTTTCTTTTCCCTTTCTTTCTTTCTTTCTTTCTTTCTTTCTTTCTTTCTTTCTTTCTTTCTTTCTTTCTTTCTTTCTTTCTTTCTTTCTTTCTTGTTCTTTTTTTTCCGGGTAGGTTCTCACTCTAGTCCAGAATGACCTGGAATTCTCTATGTAGTCTCAGGGCGGTCTGGAACTCAAGGTGATCTTCCTACCTCTGCCTGGGATTAAAGATGTGCACCACCATACACAGCTCACACAAGGCTTTTGATTTTGATACAGGGTATTGGGATTCAGGAACAAGTTCTCAACCCCTGAACCCTGCATTTATGTTTGTTAAGTAACCAAAGAATTGACAATCCAGACTAAAGAGAGTGGAGTTTTCTTTGAAACATCACACTTTATTCAAACATTACAGGGGTGTGAGGGAGGGGCAAAGGAAGGGAAAGTGACCCAGAGATCAGAGATTCCCCAGCACCCACGTAAAGCCAAGTGCACAAAGTGGCACAAAGGCTGTTACGGGCACCTTCAGAACTCTTGTTTTGGTGCAACTGAATATGGCTACTGAAGAGCAAAGGGGGCATCTTCTACTGGCAGCACCAAAGATAAGGAAACATTGAAATCCCTCCTCCATCTCATTCCCAAGCCCTACTGTATGCCCTGCTGAGGAACCTTCGGAAATGACTTGGTGGGGCCATACCTTACAAGGGCTCTCCCACTGGCCAGTTGGGCTTTCCTGGTCATCTGGCCTTGTTTGCAATGCTACATCGATGTCACTGAGACCCAGAGCCCAGAGCCCAGGTGACTGCAAGAAGACCTTGTCCCATGGTGAACTTGAAAATGCAGCTTTATCAAATGGCACCTCAGTGCTCTGCGCTGCTGGGTGGGGTGGTGTCTGGATGGCCCTTTTCTTGATGGCATCCTTCACACACTACCCATTTGACTTCTGTGGTAATACTGTGAAGTGATATCTCCATCTTACAGTGAAGATGGTGATTTCCCCAAAAGTCAAACTCCTAGCTACAGACTTGGGAAGGACAAGGGTCTGGTTTCCTGACAGGGACCAGCTGGTGGTCCTTCTGCCATCCTGTCCCCGTCGATGCTCCATTGAGCAGCCCACTTCCTCTCCAGAGCTTTGCAGAGCCATGATGGGCTCCAGGGCAGGCTCCTCCGTTTTGTCATAGATAGCTCACCGTTTGCATCTCTCAGTTGCCTGGTTATTCAATCACTCTCTTGTTTACTTAACTTTTCAGCTGTGTACATATATTCTTCACCAGAAAATTATAAACAAGGTGTCTGGCATAAGCTTTATTATACCTGCTCTCTTTCCCTTCCTCCCCCTACCTCAACAAAACCCAATTAAGAGTGCAGGAGAGACATTTAACAAATACAGGCTGCTGAATGCATGAATGAATGACTTTTTTAATCAAATATAAATTAAACTGGTGTCTCATCCAAAGCAGAACTTCTTTTTGCATTAACCCCTGTGTGGCTTGTCCTAATAGCACTGAAGATAGCTGGTTCTCAGGCTTAGTTTCGTGGAGGAGGGTCTCGGAAAAGAAAGTACAAATACCTCTGCTTGAAAGTCCTGGTGGGTCTCCAGGAAAGTGAAAATCCAGCGTTAAGGTTTCAGAAAAGGAGAGCTGGATAGTGACAGGCCTCTGTAATCCCTGCCCTTGTGATGCTGAAGCAGGATTGTGAGTTCAAGACCAGACTTAGCTGCATCATGTTGAGTCCCCGTCTCAAAAAATAAATATATAAATATTAAATTTTAAAAAGCAGATTTTAGAGGAGTAACTTTTCAAAATTCCTCCATTTGGTGGCAGTTCGAAGAGTAGTGGTGATGGGTTATAATGATGGTTGAGATGCTGCAGCACAAAAACCATGGAGCACAGGACTCCAGACACCTTCGGAGCCCAGCTCTGCTGCTGACTGAGTGGACAACATTGGGTAAATTACCTGAGCACTTGTCCTCATTCCCAAGGTCTTTGGAAATAATAACAGTGCATATTCCAGAGACTGCTTACAAAGATGAAGAAACGTGTGCACTTGCCTAGCATTGCTTTGTCTTTTCATGCTGGGGACTAAGCCCAGAGCATCACACATGCCAGGTATTTTACTGCTGAGTTACACTAACCCTACCTAACATAAAGAACATGCCCAAGGCACAGTGCTCTTGATGTTGTCACACAGCGTCCCAGGATGAGCTTACCAGCAGTCCCTAATGCCATGGTTTCAACTCATGCCCTAAGAAGAGAGCTGACATCCACCACCCACAAAGACCTCGACCCAGGCTCCTTGGCCAGAGAAAGCCAGTGTCATGGTAACATGGTCAAGAGATTCAGAGATGGATCCAAAGTCTACCCTCCATCCTAATGGACAGAAACCCCAGTGAATAACAGCCACAACCTTAGCTTTTTCTTAAAGGAATCTGTCAGACAGAGAGGTCGTGTCTGATGTTCTCCTGGCCCAGTACTAACAATCCCTCACTGTTTCATTTTTTCTCCCTGGCTCAGCACAAGGTCACACTCCCCTTTCGCCTTATCTTCCAGTTGGCACAATGGCTTCCCCCACCTTCTTTTAAATATCTGAATTCAGAAACGTTAATTAGGGACTACCCATGACTTTATGGAGGTGTCATGATTAGACCTATTATTACCACCCCAAATGGGAAAATTGAACATCTCCTGCTTTATGAACCCTTTATCAGAGTTAATGCTGTCTCTAAAGCTTCTCATTTACTGGGTTCTCTAGTATAATCGTTCCTTATATGTGTTTCTAGACCTGGTACAAGCACAAATAATTTAAACTAATTAGCTTATTATAAAAAGGAATGAAAACAAATGGCACATGAATGAATTGTGAGGTTTCATATGGAATTAATATCTTCCTAATACCCTCAAATTTGGTAAATTCATTATGCATCTATAATCAAACCTGATGAATCCCCTAGATAATTCAGAAGTAATTATGCATGAACTGCTGCCACTTATTTTAAAGTGCCACCAAAATAAGAGATTTATCCTCAGGATCCAGTTAGGCTCTTGGATAACTAGCTTGAACCTGACATCTCCTGTCAAGATCAGCCAGGAGAAATGACGGGACTTTGCTCTCCACTGACGTCTGAGCAGCAGCGGTGCATCCTGGCTGTGAGTCCTGCTTGAGACTTGGTGAGAGGTGGGGAGGTCACAGTATGTGGTGTCCAGACACCAACTCCCAAGAGCTTTTCTTGGCCTAGTTGAGAAATGCCATAGCAAGGACTCTCTGTCTCCCTCCCACGTGGATGGTGCCTCTTTTCTAACATGGCACACCCCTAGTTATAGGGCCCTGATTTTAGCAAGTTTATTCAACCAGGCAGATGAATTGTATACCCTTTGAACTGCCATGGCGCGCTTTCTTAGAGTGTAGCTCATTATTTATTCTTAGACATAGCTAATACTTCATTGTATGTTTCGTGAAGAGAATGACAATGCTATTTGTTACATGCATTCATTATATAGAGAGACAGATATTCAACAGATATGTGTGAATATATTGCAAAAATATAAGACCTGTGGCTAGGCCTTAATACATCAGTAAATAAAACAGACAAACATGGAAGTCTCCAGTGACTTGACAGTCTAATGGGACAGAAGTGAAATAAACAAGGTAAATAGCATGTCTCATGGGAAAAGCACTGTGGGGCCAAATAAAGGGAAGCAATGTGGTGTCTCATTGCAGGGTCAGGTGACAAGCCCAGAGAAACGGACATTGGCGTCATGTCCTGGAGGAGGTCAGGGAATGGGAGAATGTGTAACTGAGGGCAGTGTCTCAAACAGAGAGAGCTACAGGTGTGCAAACCTGAGGCAGGATAATGTCTGGTGTGTTTGAGGAAGAGCAGAGAGGCCAGAGATGTGAGGGATAAAGGTGGAGAGACCAGACCACAGAGGACTCTGCCCAGTCCAGGAAAGTTTTGGTTTTCCTTCTGAGTGAGATAGGGAACCTTTGGAGTGTTTTGAGGAGAGAAATGGTCCCATCTGACTTAGTTTTCAAGGGACCCGCTCTGCTGTGTTGAGAACAGACAGTGGGAGGCACGGGAAGAAGCAGGTATATGGGTTGCCTTTCCCAGTGCTGTGACAAAATGCCTGAGAGAAGCAAGTTGAGGGAGGAAAGATTTGCTTTGTCTCACAGTTTGATGGACGGAAGGGACGGCATGGCAGCTGGTCACATTGCATTTTCAGTTAGAAAACAGAGATGAATACCGGTGCTCAGTTCACTTTCTCGTTTGTTCCTCTTCTTATTCCCATCAGCCCAAGGAATGGTGTCACCCACATCCAAGACAGCTCTTCTCCCCCAGCTAATGCTCCCAGAAATGTCCTCACAGATTCACCCAAAAGTGTGCCTCACAAATGCCCTAGGTGTTTCTTAATCCAATCAAGATGATGCAAACTTCCCTCATCCAGGGACAACAGGAAGAAGGTTCTAGCCATCAACAAGGCTCAGGGTTGCTGTGACTTGGCCTAGAACAAAGCCATGGAGGTGAAAAGTAATCATATCCCCAATTTACTGAAAAAGGAGACCCAAAGGGATTCACTGACAGACTAGATAGTCTGTAAATTTTTCAGTTCCCAGAAGAACGGCTTATACCTAGAAGGTATAAATGTTTGCTGGTGACTGGAGCAAATATATGCATAAATGATGTACACAAATCATCTGGATCTCCGCTCAGGGGGTGGAGTTGAATTTGACTAGAGGAAGAGAACATACCTGGTACATCTCAGCTTTCTCCTAAGGCTGTTTCCTTAACTAACGTGGGTGTACAAGACCTGGGACCTTGTTCTGACGTCCACCTAAATCTCCAGCAGAAAGGCATTGAGTCTGGGGGCTTTCTCATTCTACAGCCCCTGGCAGAGAAGCAGGGGTAGCTAAACCTGAGCTTATTAATTAAACTGGTCTCTGCTGTGGTCTGGAAAATTGTCTAAAACAATCGTCTGGCCTCCTGTTTGTCAGTGTGGGAAAGATGGGAAACTTTCTGAGTGCCAATGTCATTACTAGATCGCTAAAGGAGTAAAATTCCCTTTCTACTATTGAGGGTCATTAAACTCTCTTCTGAATCTGATGCCACAATTGAAATAATTGGCTTACCCGTGGTACAACACAGAATCTAACTACATCGGCTCACAGGGACAGTGTTGCATCAACATGAAGAACGAACGGAGCAGGAACTTGGGTGGTTACCTTGGTTTTGTTGGCAAAGTGTCTCCCTGTTTCAGTTACAACCGACAGCATAGATCCTGATTAAAGACTACACCGAGCACACATTTAGACTCATAGGAAAAGAAATAGATTTTGCAATTAGACAAGAGTTTCAAAGCCATTGGCGAAATTCTGTTGCAAGGGGTCACACTGGTACCCAGTGCAGGAGAAGCACTAAACAAGAACCAAATAAATAAGGATAATAATAGATGGAGCTACCGTCCAAGAACAAAGATGTGTTTTAAATGAAAATCATTACTCACAGATGCCCAGCCAGGTTCAGTGCTGACTGCAAGGTAGGAGGCCTGCAGGGCGATCATATCGCTAACCTGCAGATGCTAATACTGACCTGTGGGGGGTGGGGTGGGTTAATTAGCTGCTGGTTGTAAAGCATTATTGCCTTGCTGAGTATTATTATTTTAATAAAGGAGGCTCATGAAACCGTCTCTGGTGGTAAGTCATGAAGAATCATTTTGAGGACAAGAGTACTCGTACATCATTCTGAGTGCCGCCTATGTATTTGAGTATCAACAAAAAATTTACTGTTTAAACATAAATCTCTAGAAGAAGTTGAAGTTAATTAAAAAGGTTTAACAGCATATGCATTAGTATTAGCCCTGGTCCTCTTTAGCATGGAAGGAAGGAAAGGAAATAAAACAAGGTGTGTAAGGAAGCAGTCAGTGTCGGCATTTAATTAAATGTGGTCCAGACTAGAGGTGCAGAGACCTGCTTATCTGCCATTCAGTGTGCGGGGTGAGAAGGAAGGGAGAGAATGCTCTCTGGATGTGCTTGTAATTAACAATGGCTCTGAGAGCCCTTCCTGAAACCTTTTCTTTAGAAACCTAGGATTTCGCCTTGTGCATTCAACTTTCTGGTAGATGCAGGAGACTCTAGTCAGACATGGAGCCCGGTTCCAGTCCACAGTCTCTGATTTATGCCATTATTCCTCAACTGGTTCTTCATGCCACGCTTATTCACTGAGCCCTCACTCTTCATAGTGCCTGACTCCCTAGAAGATAAAGGTCTTCCAGGGTGCTTTAGCCTGATGCCCTCCAGTGACTCTCAGGAGTGAAGAAGCCTGGCATGCCACCCACTAGCCCCCTGTGGCCAGTGCCATGAGAAAGCTAGAGAGTCAGTATTTGGGAACCATGAATGAGGATATCTGAAGTATTTGTTAAAACAAGATACTGCAGTTAGATCAAGCCTGTGATGGCAGAAAAATCAAGGTGGGGAGATGTCTTTTGTCATCTGCCTTTTCTGGTCCCCCTCCGTATTCTCCCAACATTTTCTTTCATGGCCCCAGCCTGCATCCACCTGCTCTAGCTTGAGCACATTGGGTCCATTTCTCCTCTGCTCCCGTATTCACTCTCTTCTTGCTTAAAATGCCATCCCCCTTCCAGTTCCTCTCCTCTCTCGGGGTTCACCATAAGTCCACCCCCTTGGGGACAATACCTATGGCCCCTGCATAGAGATGGCCTCTCACAAGATACAGAACGTTTACCATTTGTCAAGAGGGCTGTTGAAGGCGCCAGACATAAGTGGCATGAGACCTGTGCTGTGTATTTTAGCGCTTAAAATATTTGCTAGCTTAGAACCTATTGATTATTTGGTTTACAGATATTCTTTGTCCCTCTGACTGAAGATGCTAACCTTTGAGGCATTTAAGAGGGAATGAATCATCAGATCCTGCGCTTTTCCCACACCTACTTTAATGGACTCAAGCAATTCCATCCATTAAAGTACCTTTCTCTTTCTCACCTCGGCTATGAGTTTTATGAGCATGATTCCATCCTCCTCTAAGATTTTAGAACCAGCTTTCAGCTCCTCCCACCCAGCTCAGCCCATCACCTGCTTGATCCTTAGTGACTTCAGACCATCCCAAGCCTCTGACCTGTCTCTCCTGTTCCAGCTCTCTCCTCTCCAGTGACCCACACTTCCACCTCCACCTCTTGAAACTCACAACTCAGAATTACTAAATATGCAGTTGTGTTCTCACTCCCTCTTGGGCTGCTTTATGGTTCTTCCTTGGCCTTTAATCTTCTCATCTTTTTTCTATTTTCCCATCCCTCTCCCTGGCCTTAGTCAATCTGAACTCTAGGACCACATAGTTTACTTCTACTATTATTAACACTGCAATTCCTCCCCTTTTTATCATTCTATACTTGATTTTTCCAGATCCCAGTCCTCAGCCCCCACTACTCACTGGACCCATTTTAATCCAGAATGCAGATACCACTACCCAAGAAGTATTTTAGCCCCTTCTCACATTAAGCTACCGCTTCTATAAAGCTGTCTCCACATCTTTGTCTCTAGCTTTAGACTCTAGCCAGAACCACAGGCATAGCTGCAGCTGTATGAAGCGCCTGCACATGAGTGTCCTTCAAGGTCCCTATGGCGCCATTCACCACACAGCTTACTTGCCTTTGCTCTGTGGTGCATGGAGATTGGTGGACACCATGCATGCCTCAGCTCTCTTCCCAGATGCTCAGTCAGCCTTGACCCCCCACCCTCTCTATCCCTTGATCACCAGCTCACACTGACTGTTTCCAGTTCATTTCTCCTGCTACCAGCCTTGTTAATATCTCAGTCTTGTCTCCCTGAGTTGTCTCCAGTTCACCTCCATACACTACCCACTTCATAGCCACCTTGACCTTTCTCTGAAATCCTTAATAATTCATTTTTGTTCCAGGAGAGAGTTCATGGCCCTGGCATAGCAATCAATGCTTGGAGCCAGCCTCAGCGCTATACCCACTACTCACCTCGCCCAGAGCATGGTATCCTTCCCACCTCAGCCCTCACACCATTTCCTCTGTCTAAATAACCTCCACCTGTACACCTCACAATCTTCTCTGCCTCCAAGGCATTCTCAAACCTTGTCCTTTGTATAGATTTCTGCCCAACCTCCAACTAGTGATGAGGCCTTCTCTGCTGTCTCTAGCATTTTCTTGACTTTGCAATTCCATCTTTCACCTACTGTTCATTAAGCATTTATGATGTGCCAAGGACTTTAATGTATGTATGTATCACCTTTGTAATCTTCATGTTCACCCTAATAAGTAGGTATCATTAACATTCTTATTGTAAACATTTGAATATTGAGAGCTTCTGCTTAATATTACAAAATTAGCAAGTGGTAAGATCAGTTCCCAAACTGACTCTTCTGTCTGTCCAGAGCCGCCTCTCTTTTGCTGTATATGATTTGCATTAGATGGATAGAAAGAGAGGGTGAGAAAAAGAGGGGGAAGGGAGAGATGGAGTGGAGGAAGGCAGAAAGGGAGGGAGAGGGGGAGGGAGCAAAAGAAGGAAGGAAAGAAAGGACAGGGAGGGAAGAAGGGAGGTGGAGGTGCATCTAACTTTTCTAGATTATAGGATCTCTGACCTTGGGAATCCTGCCTTGTTTGTTTTGAATTTCTTGCTTTAACCCTGACATGAGGAGATATTTGATAAATGTTCACTCTCTTCAATTGGACATAGTTTAGAATTTTGCACATACAAAATCATAAGCCTAGAGGGAGCATGAAGGCATGACTTCACCTATCCCCTGACTACAGAAGGCTATTCCTCAGCTAACCCTTCTCTACCATGAGTCCCTCCAACTCCACCTTGTCCTGAACTCTTCCCTTTCCTACAGGATGGAGTCTCTTGCTTTGCCTATAGCCTGCTCCTGGAGTTGGTCACCCAATGAACCCAAACCTATTCTTAACATGAGACTTTGCTCAGAAAACAAAAACGGAGAGCAAGAGAGGTAGAGAGAGGAGGACAGAGTTTGCATTTCTGGTGAGTGAGTCTAGCTGGCACTTTCACCGAAAGGCAATTTCATCCTCCTCCTTTTCCCCACAGGAGGCCAGAGCATGTGCAGTACTATCTCCCTGGAAGGGACTGGCTGCTATAGGCCTAACCAGGGTATTTACAGCAAGACCAAGTACAGATGTAACCTCTTGCTGATATCAGAAGAGGGAACAGTGAGAACTGATCACTAATCCTGGTGAGACCAAAACAAGGAGTGTGAAGATGGGACCAGAAGGCAGGAAGATGTCTGTCAAAAATCTACTTTCTAAAAGATTATTGGGCCCCTCACCTCAGGTGAGTTATGGAAATATGCCCCATGAAAAGTGTCTCTGGCTTTCTGTGAATGGGCCCAGTGAGATCAGAGTTCCATCTGTATATCCCAGGATACCTGCCCATCTCAGAAAGCTTCAGAGGGATGAGATGGACAGAGGATCCTTCCAAAACTGCATCCCAGAGCCTGACTCACATAAGCAAGAGCAGAAGTTTGGTATCATCACATCCATGCAAGAGAACTGCGAAGGGGGTGGGTTGGCTCTATTTGGAATTAGATTCACTTTCAATTTTCAAATATCCTACAAATAATATGCAAATGTGTCACCGTGTTCAAATATAGCAAGGACTTTGGAAACAGAGATAGGCTTTTGCCGTGTGACAAGGAAAGGGAGCTAGATTCAGACCCAGTGTCCCCATAAGAAATTAAGAGGCCCATTGCAAATGCTGCCCTGAAAATGTTGTGACAAGGCATATCTACCATCTAGAAGCTTTTTGCCTGCAGTCTAGGTGGTAGGTGCAATTCTCTCCTTTCTTGCTGCTACTAAAACCAAAAGTATCCGTTTGCCTCACATCTGCATAACCAGAATATATCCACATGAAACCCCAAGCCTGATCCAATGAAGTCTCAAATATTCTTGCTAACACCAAGAGGCTCCTCTGAGACATGGCCCAGAGTGGAGAATGCTAACCTCAGAACCAGGAAGAGACTGAGCAACCCTTTGAACAGCCATCCATGATGGCTTGGGCCACAGTAGCAGAGATCATGAGGCAGCTGGCTGCAGAGCTTATTTTGAGACCACGGGCTATGTTGACAGATTAATTGTGGGCATGAAAGAAAAAAAATCTAGGAGTGGTGTTGCGGTCAGCTTCTTGTTGCTGCGCAGTAAGAACCCAAGCAAAAGCGGCTTATGGAGGAATGGGTTTATTTGGCTTATGGACTCAAGGGGAGACTCCATCCTGGCAGGGAAAATGATGGCATGAGCAGAGGGCTGGACATCACCTCTGCCACAGCACTGAATATAAAATGGCAAGGGGGAGCTGGCTTATAACCCCCATAAGCCCACCCCAACAACACAACTCTAGTGAGGTTCTAATTCCCGAATTGCCATCAGCTGAGGATTGATCTATCAGAACACATTCATTTGTTTGTGGGGGACACCTGGATCAAACCATGACACACGGTTTGTGGCCTGAGGAACCCAAACTATTCAGCTCCCATTTACAAAAATGAATAAGACAAAGATGAAGGAAGATTAGTGAGCTTTCTTTGGGGCATGTGGAATTTGAGACGCCTGGTAGGCATACAAGTTGAGTAGTGGAGCAGACAGTTGGCATGTGACTCTGGGGTTCAGGAGTATCCAGGATATAGATTTGAGAGATATCAAAATTAAGTTATCAGAGAGAAAAAGCTCAAGGAATGAGGCAGAGTTCTCTGATATGAAAGTCAAGGAGAGAAGAGGTCATCCACCTTGTAAGAAAATGACCTGAAGAGAAAACCCAGGGGTATTCTTTCAGCTGGGCCTCCACCACGGGCTATTCCACCCAGAGCCAGGCATGATCTTCTATCTGTAGGGCCATGGTTTGCCCTGAATTCAAAAAGAACCTGTGTGAACCAGTAGCAAGTCATAGAAGAGGGGGTGTCAATAGGACCTAGTCCAGGGGTTCAGACTAAGTGGCATGGGGTGCATTAATCTGACCTGTTAGCCATCCTTTTTTCAGACACAGGCAGCCCAGGAGGAAAAAGCAGACTTGATTCAGAGGCCCGGTTCTTCCCTCAGATCTATCATGTAATATATGCAAGAAGCAGGCTGCGGTGCTTTTGATGTTGCTAATCCGGACTGACAGTCTGGTTGCCAGTTCCACACAAGGATGCTGTGTGTGTGTGTGTGTGTGTGTGTGTGTGTGTGTGTGTGTGTCCACGAGGATGTATGTGCGTGCATGCAGGAGGGTGTGTGTGCATGTGTGTATGTGTGTGCATGCATGAAGGGGGTGTATGTGCATGAGGGTGTGTGTATGTGTGTGTATGTGTGTGTGTGCATGAGGGAGTGTGTGTGCATGAGGGTGTGTGTGTGCATGCATGAAGGAGTGTGTGTATGTGTGTATATGTATGTGCATACATGAGGGAGTGTGTATGTATGTATGTGTGTATGTGTGTGCATGCATGAGGGAGTGTGTGTATGTATGCGTGTGTATGTATGTGTGCATGCATGAGGGTGTGTGTGCGTGTGCATGTGTGTGTGTGGTGTTCAGCCAGTCTGGGCAGCCTCTTCCCTACCCAAAATGAGACACCAAGATCCCTTGCTCTCTGCTGTCCATAGCCATTCCACAGGGAGGTCCAATCAGTCTCCACCTACCCATGACAGTAGCTCTCAGGGACCACTCAGCAGCCGACAGGAAATGACGGACCTAGAAAGATCACAGAGCTTCTAGTCTTTTTTTTTTCTTTTTTGTCAATGCAGGGGAAAATAAAACAGTAATGGCATGGGAATGTGGGAGATTAATTGTCTTCTCTGGACATGTTCATTTCATATTCATTGTCACAGTACTGATCATAATGAAGTTATTTAGTATTCATGCAGATGTCACATCAAGTTCCTCCGTAGATGTTTTACTGTAATTTAGCATAAGTTAATGGATATCTATATTAAAGTGTTCCCAATTAAGCAAGTGGCCTTTGTATTCTCCAGGCCAGATTGGATTGGATGGCCATGAAGTATAAGCAAACGGAGCTTCTCAGATCCCAGCCGCAGAGGTCAAACCTGAAATGAGCTTAGCTCCTTCTTGTGTCTATTTCACAAGAATCCTAGTGGCTCAAAAATAACTTTGTAATTGACTGATCCAGACAGACGAGTTAGAAAGTGGGTGATTGATGGGCCCAATATATTTGAACAAAATCAACACTAGAGAGAATACTAATTGTACAGTCGGGCCAGCTAGCCAAGTGGACACAAAAATAGAGCTGGGATTAGCTGATCACATCTCCAGCTTGTAGAGTCCGGAGACTTCTAGCAACTGTCCTGGGATGCAATTGGTGGTTTTTTTAGCATCTGTCTTCTGAGCTCCTCTGGATTAGAAACTGGCACATTGGTAATGCTTTATTGAGTTCAGTGGAGGTTACTTTTAAAGGCTTAAGGGATTGGGTTCCATTAAAAAAAATACAAACAATTTTTAAATTAGGTTTGGTCAAGCAAAGGAACTTTCTTTCCTTTACGACTACTCAGAAATAGAAAAAGAAAAGAAGCAAGAAATTCAAATAGAAGTACAAATAGCTGCCTAGACCTTCATTGAGGATAGGATTGGCTCAGTCAACACATGGGTTTCTTTTTTAAAATGTTATCAAAAGGTCAGAGCCAGTGGCCTTTGAAGGCGAATCTCATCTGACAGGTGGCCCTTCTGAGCTTAAGTCTCCAGATCCATTAGCACTCAAGTGTTTCTCTTGACGCCTTTGAGATGACTGGAGACTAGCCAAGTCACAAAGAAGGGATACACTCCGCAATACAGTCCAGGGCTGAGATGCCAGCGAGACAAGTGGTGATTTCTATCATATTACTTGTAAATCTTAATTCATACAATAAAATGCCCTTTCTCAAGCACTGGAGATGCAGTAATATACAAAAAAAATAACTTACAGCATCTAGCAAAAAGGATGGGTAATTAATATCCAAACATTGTACCTCTGTCAGGGAGGCCATGGGAAGACATGGGATGACTTCAGTCACCACTAGACTCAAGAGAGTAGTCCCTTCTACAGCAGCCACCTTTTCACTCAGTAAATTTCCTGTCTTCCGGCTGGGTTCCCACTTACTGACCCATGACTATAACTGGCCACCATATGCACACCCTGATGACAAATTATAGGGTAAGTGGAGGAGGGGGAAAGAGCAGAGAAAGATCCATGGACTACTGTAATGATGCAACTATCCTTCCAGCACATCCAAGGCCAAATAATTCTCTCTTTCTCTCTCTCTCTCTCTCTCTCTCTCTCTCTCTCTCTCTCTCTCTCTCTCTCTCTCTCTCTCTCTCTCTCTCTCTCCTTTCATCAAAATTTGAGAAGATAAAGACACTCCAAGAATCCCAAGTGTGGTGGTTTGGATCAGATGTCCCCCATAAACTCATCTACTTTGTTTATTTGGTCCTTAGCTGGTGGTAATTTGGGAGGACAAACCATGCTAGAGGAGGTGTGTTTGAAGGGATGGACTTAGGGGTATTATAGCTGGCTCCCCCTTGCTAGAGTTTGGCTCATTCTCTGGCTTCTATTTTCTACCTGCCGTGGCAGAGGTGATGTCCAGCCTTTGCCCTAGCCATGCTATTCCCTGCCATCATGGAGCTTCCCCTTGAGAAGGCAAGCTTCCCCTCCTTCCCATCAGCTGCTTTCAGTCAGGTGCTTTATCCCAGCAATGGGAAGGTGACTACAACACTAAGTTTCTTGATCCTCATACCAAGCAGGTTCCAATGAGAACAAACTCTGCAAGGTTAAATTCTTTGTCCCTCAACCTTTGACACAAGCATCCCCCCTCTGAAAAGTCATGTCTTCCTTCCCCATTAACTCGATGGTGTTCCTCATGTTCCTGTGCTCATAGCCTTGTTCACACTGTATAAGATCATCGGTGTACTTGCCTGTCTTCCCAGGTATGGGCATATTCCCCAGAGCCTAGTGCTAGGGTTGGCATATTTTAGGTATTACATAAATGTTTACTGGATGGATGGATGGTTAGATAAATAAATGGAATCACTTATGAATATTTTTGACACAGAAAGATCTTTAGCATAGAATCCATGATGCACAAAGCCTTTCTCTGCATTTTAATTCTATTTTAAAGTGACCAGTCTTCAGAGGCATAGAGCCAGAGAGAAAGACATAGGCCCCTCACTTTCCAAATAGGATTTCATCAGCCCAGTCAGAGCTAGCTATATTTTTGTCAGGATTTAAAACTTATTTTTCCTTTGAACTGAAATAAACCCACAGGTGGAGTTTGCAAGAAGACAAGCTAGCTAAGTGTGCCTGTTGGAGTTCTAGACAAATAGTGGGTGGAGGCTTGGGTAGGAAGGAAGCTGGAGAAACAGAGGGATCAGGTACCAAGAGGTGCCCCAGTGCAGAGGACGAAGCAGGGCATCTGAAGTGGGCACTGGAGGCCAAGGGCCAGAAGATCTTGCCAGCAGTGACCCTGAGAGCATGCTGACAGGAGCAGGAGGGAGCAGAGAGGGCTGACACGTCACCAATGTTGCAGCTGCTAGTTTCTAAATGTTTCTCCTCATTCTGACATCACCCCACATGGAAGCGCACAAGCAAAGGTCTGCTCTTCACTCCCAAAGATATGTTTTAATGTAGGTTTTCCAGAACAAAATGAGGAGAAAGGGGAGACAGAGTGAAGATGGTGCTGGAACCAAGTCACCATGAAGGAGAGTCACCCACCCCCCGCCACTCTCTGCCCTTCCTCTAATCTCACTTCAGGACCAGAGGAAGAAGGAAAAGATAAACTTCATGCTTAGAAAGTGCCTACCTACCTAGTGCCTACCCACTGGCCACTCGTGACTCAGCCTCACAGCCCCACTATCCCAGGGCCCAGGGCCCAAGAGTTCAGAGGTGCTGAAAACTGTGAAGCCACCTAAGCAGCTCGGGTGTTCAAACAAGTATCCCTCTCTTCCTTCTCCCTCTAAGCCACAATATCATCCTCGAATCTGAGCCCTCTACATATCTGATGTAGGATGAGAGGAAGCAGCTGGTGACAGTGATTTTCTTGGTGACTCTCTATGCCTGCCTTTGCGGGAAGCGCCAAACACTCCCCATGACATCATTAGAGCAGAAGTTTGTCTGCAGGAGACAGTGCAGTCCAGCCTCGTTGCAGGCTCTCTTGTTAACACCCAAATTCAAGGTTTAGCCCTGCTTGCTGCACAGAGGAACTAAGCAGTGATCCTCCCAGTGCTCTTGGCTCTGATGCTCAGACTAGTATGACTCCTGATCGAGAAGTTTAGGGCAGACAGGACCCAGGATCTGGACCTGTCCCCACGTGCTGAGTGGAGCAGCTAGCTCAGAGCTGTGTGGAGTCTTCCCTGGGTGCATTCGCCACCATCCACCACTCCAGAGAGGCAGTGATGCATAGTGGAAAGACTAAGAAGCCAAGATCCAAGAAGCCTGGGGCTCAGGGTGGGCTTTGGGGGTGCTAAGGAATAGGGTTACTTGAGGACATCAGTCAAGTGGTCCGATTGGTGGAAATTGGTTGTGAAAGGGGCTTGTTGATGGAGAACTGTGTCCACCCGGTACACTACTTGTCAGGTGTATTCAGGGTGATGCTAACCAGAGAGACGTCTTTCCCTTTATTGCTATTTTTTAGAAAAAAGTACACCTTACATCCTAGGGCCTGGAGTTGAACCTCCTTCCCCTAGGAAGCCCTCCTATCTCTCCACCTCACCACAAAGAACTGTTCTGCCTCTTCCCTGTTTGGCATCACCTTCCAAGTCCATTAGCTGTATCTCCTCAATTAGGTCCAGAGGTGTGTGAGGCACCTGCGGAGATGGAAGACGTGTACCCAGGGGAATCATCCACTACAGGATTGCGTCAGTACAGGCTTTGGAGTCAAGACACCTGGCTCTCTGGCCAACTGAAAAAGATGGAGAACGATGGTAACTTTTGTCTTTGGTTATTGTGAAGACTGGATAGGATAATCCTCATAAAGTGCATGTCACGGTGTCTGGCACAAACTAGATCTCTAACTGGTCATTTTTTTCTATTTATTTATTTATTTATTTGAGAAAGAGAGAGAAAGAAAGAAAGAAAGAAAGAAAGAAAGAAAGAAAGAAAGAAAGAAAGAAAGAAAGAAAGAAAGAAAGAGAAAGCAGACAGAGAGAGAGAGAATGGACACACCAGGGCCTCCAGCCACTGCAAAGGAATTCCAGATGCATGCACCACCTTGTGCATCTGTCTGGCTTTACTTGGGCACTGGGGACACAAACTCATATCCTTCTGCTTTGCAGGCAGACGCCTTAGCCACTAAGCCATCTCTCCAGCCCTGTATCTAGGGAAAGACACTACTTTCCCTTTCAGCTGGAGGTTTGGAGGAAGTTAAGCCAGGTCGGCACAACACTGCTCAGAGCAGAGGAAAGAACACCCCAGTGTTCAGGTCTGACTCCTGTGGAGTGGAGCTGCTGCAGAGGAAGGAGGCAGACAGCGGTGTTTGAACAGGGATACTGGCAGGAACATGACTGAATCATGTGAAACAGCATCTCAGTTGGATATGTCCTTCCTGTCATTTTCATGTCTACAGTGTGGATAAGTTGTCAGCACCCAAGCTCTGCCCAACTAAACATATCTGTAGGCACAAAAACATACACTGATGGATGATGCGAAAGGAAGACAAGATAATGTTTAAACTGGATTTTAACAGCTAAGGAGTGATTTTAAAAATTAGACTCCAACTGGCTGGGCATCAGGAGATAAGCGCAGATTGGGTGTTGTCAGCATATTCCTCACACCCATGGCAACGTGCAGCTGAGGAAGCTTGCAGGAAAACAAATGGAGATCTGTCTGGGGTGCTGACGACAGTCCTCGGCAGCCTCCTGGGCATAGAAATGGGGGGAGAAGGGGGTTCATATAAGCAAGGGGCTTCTGGACAATTGTACAGCTAAAGACAGGACTGGATTCGGGGTTGGAAATGGACAGGAAGTAAGGAAATAGAGACTCCCACTTCCAGCAGGATATATGGAACCTGCCACTCACCAGTCAGCTCATACTCTGTCCTTGAGTGGGCATGTCGGGGACTTGATGGGAATGGTGGGATTATGCAGCAATGATGTAAGCAGGAGTTACAAGCAGGCTCTATGAAGGCTCCCACCAGCTTGACCCACTGCCCCTCTCCCCGTCCCTTCCCTGGTGCTGCACCGAGAGCAGGACAGAAAGAAAGCATCCAGGGCCAGGAGGAAGGGGATGTCAGTAGGGAGGTGTGAGCAGGAATGCAGACAATAAGGTATCTTCTGGTAGCTGAGCGCAGGGAGAGGGGAGGGTAAGAAGGTAATCTGTGTTATTGCCAATGTGTCAGTCACAATTACTCACTAGCGAGGAAAGTAATAAAGTTACATTATTCGCACATTACGTGGAACAAGCTATTCAATGCTGCCTTCCTCCGAGCCAAATATTGTGATAATTTTAGAGATCATAACTTAATTGAACAATGAATTAATAATCGCATGTGTGGACATTTTCCTTTTGTGTGTATGAACCAAAAACCCTAGGGTTTTTTTCCCATTCTCTGAGCAACACAGCCATCAGGCAAGGAATCAGGAACACACAGATTCCTCAGCTCCACCAGACCCACAAGGGGCAATTCTTCTATCCATCTTTCTCTAGCTGACAATATGAGCCCTGCTGAGAGAAATCCAACTAAAGATACATAAGATATTTGCTCTATATCAGTGTTTCTCAAAGCCTGTGGTTCCTGGACCAAAGGCATCACCGACACTGGGAACTGACTAGAAATGCAGATTCCATGTTGAGGATATAATAGAGCTAGAGCCTTGCCTAGAATGTACAAAGCTCTAGGTTTGATCTCCAATATGAAGGAAAGGGTGGGTGGGAAGGGAGGAAGGAAGAAAGGAAGGAAGAAAGAAAGAGAGAGAGAGAGAGAGAAAGAAAGAAAGAAAGAAAGAAAGAAAGAAAGAAAGAAAGAAAGAAAGAAAGAAAGAAAGAAAGAAAGAAAGAAAGAAAGAAAGAAAGAAAGGAAGGTAAGACTGGCGGGCTTCACATAGCTCTCTTGACTCAAACCCTGAAGCAGTAGGGTCCAGGAATGTGTTCTTGTCTTCTCTGTGGTGACTAGTGCCAAATAAAATTTGAGAACCACTGCTTTCACATAGTCCATAGTGGTTGGGAATCTCAGAGTTGGTAATTTGGGAGAGTCTCCCCATTCCTCCTACTGAAAGGCTCAAAGTAAGAACAAGTCACACAACATCTGAGCCTGTTCATCTGTGAAATATGGATAATAATCCCTGCCTCTTTGCAAGATTGTTGTGGGGGTTAAAATGAGCTAATGGATTTGAAAGTGCTTTGAAAACTACAAAGTGCTAACAAAAGTAACGGATTGTTATTATGTCAATATGGGAGAAGGCTGTGACAGTGTGACATGTCCCCTCTGCTGCAGATGCAAATCATCTCAGGGTGAATTGGTTCCACCTGCCCCGCCCCAGACTTCTCCCGTGACCTTTTCTCTCCATCTCTCTTCAATGCACACAAGAGTTCTGCTTGCTTCGAGCACAGCCAATGGCTTGTGGTTTGCAGGGAAGAGAAATGGAGTCTGCTTGGGACCCTCTGATTCTGCATATGAACAGTTTTGAATTATGAATAGCATTGTGCTGGAGTTGGGGGACTCTTAAGTGTTCATGCCTCAAACTCTAACCTCAACATTTACAAGCTATGTGACCTGTGGTCAGCCACAAGCTGTCTAGTCACTTTTAGACTCAGTTTCCTCCTGTGTAAAATAACAATAACAATAGGATATACCTGGCTGAGGTCTGGATGAAATAAGGATGAAATGAGATGAGGTTTGCAAATGCTGGTCCCTAGAGATTCCGCATAAGTAGCAGAATGAATGGATGAGCCAGTGAAGGAATACTGATTGACTGCACAACAACTGAATGAAGAGTGGGTATGAAGTATCTACCACTGGTATGAGATGAAGGTTTATTCCATATTTTGGTGTGGGAAATCGTGAGCATGGATAGAAACTGACCTTTTAAACAGCATATGTCCAGAAGAAAGTGTCTTTCTCTCCAAGTTGGCCAGAGCCTCAGCTTGGGATAGAATAAGAAGGAAGAGAGAGGGAGGTCTGGGGTATGGTGGTTGGACACACTGCTCAGCTGGTCTCAGGGTTAGCTGAAGAGGATTGTGGAGACACTGGGTGTGGTTGTACGGATGAGTCCTGCACTGTATCATGTCAGAAATACTGAGCCAAACCTCAGGCAAGAAGACCAACCAGGAACTAAGGACAAGTTTTTTGGCTTGGGTCTAAAAGTCAAGGGATCTGGAATGAGGCACAAACAGGAGACAATCTGCTAAGACAGTTAATTGGTTCAGTACCTATAGGTAGAAGCTATAGGTAGAGGCTCATGGGAAAAGAAGGATCCTGGGTGCCAGACTGACACACTGACCTCATTGGAGTCTTTCCCAGGCCCTACCTGCTTCCTCAAAACAGTCTGAAAATCAGGACTTCATGGCAAAGAAGGAGCAGATAAAAAGGGTATAAGGAAGAAAGAGGGAGAGACTCCCGCCACTTGCTCTAAAATACCTGCTTCAGTTTTTTGCTACATATTATGTGGAAATAGCATGCTGCTTAAACTCTGGTCAAGTCCCTCAAGTACAATAGCATTATCTATACAATGGAAATGGCTCTATGACCCATCTGAAAACACTTGGAGAAGAATGAACCCCCACTCCCAGCTCACCCCACTCCACACAGAGAGGGCTTCTGCCCTGCCCTGCCTGTAGAAGAGTAAGACCAAGGATTCTTATTGGCTCCTGAGAAGCAATACACTTGTACTTTTCCAAACCCACTTATCTATATGCGAAATACTGTTTTCTATCCCTCATTCAAGCCTATATCCTGGGAATAGGAGGAACCAATAGGGGCCTCTGCCAAAGCCTGGGACAAAGGAGCAGCCTGAAGGTGATTCTGTCCAGATTCTGATAGAAGGCAGAAGACTCATGCTGGGTGATCTGGAGGGAGTTTAATAAAGGGACAGTTTACAAGACTGTGCTGAAGAAGCAACAGGACTAGACAGAGTGGCAGCCAATAAAACTCCAGGCCCGTGAGGTGAGGAGAGACTGGTCAAAAGAAGAGGAAGGATAGCCTCTTATACAGATGCTGCCTTGGCAATGAACCATGAGCACCTGCCTAGCATGTGCAAGAGACATCACCCAGACATCAAGACACACACCCAGTCCTGAAACTGTCCCTCACAGAAAGAACCACATAGTCCAGTCTCTCGGTTCTTCCTCGCCCATCCTGCCATGACCTCCTCATTGGCCAGACCCAATTTGAAGCCTGTGGATGGAATGTCCTCTGATGAAGTGCACACAGTTCAGACTCCCATGATGCAGAGCAAGGTGGACATGAAGGAGGACCAAGCAGAACATGTCCAGCAAATAGTCACCCTGCACCCCAGGGACTCACAGCTGCTTTGGCCCCACTCTCCATTTAACCATTTGGGGAAAAAAAAAGTATCATGAGAAGCCCAAGAAACACCCATTTGGCCCAGAAATCCCTCAGCTGTCTCCCAGCCCTCACCCCAGGGCTTCACCCCATGAAGCTCATGATGCCGGCAGCTGCCACTCATTCATGAGTGCTCTTGGATTCCCGCTGGGCTTCCTGGGGGAGGGACATCTGCTTGGCTTGGGCCACAGAGTCCAGATCCGCCTCCAACCACGTGGGCTCAGCCACTGTCAACCCGAACCTTCACAGTCCCCCCATGCTGAAGAGAGTGACAAGTCCCCCAAGGAGCAACTTAATTGGGGGAAATATAAGACACCCACTTTTTTCACAGGCCTGGTGCAGAAGTAAGATATGCATCATAAGGGGGTGGAGGGGAGTAGGCAGAGAAGGGAAGCAGAAAACTAAAAACACAGAAGCATTTTAATTAAAATCCTCAGCCTGTATTTCCCGGCCAGTCATTCCCCCAATCCCTTCATTAGGACTTGCCCTTTCAATGCTCATTATCAAAGCTTTACAAACTGTGTGGGCTTGGTGCCTCCGCTAGGCTGGGTAAGACGGCCTCCCTGCTGCTGCCAGATGTTTCCCGATGTCCTCAGTTGCTCAGACTTCACCCAGGACAGATCCAGAGCAGGACAGCATGGTGGAGAGGGCAAGAAGAGGCTCTAGGCAGCAGCCTAGGCTGAGCAAACAAGATTAACAGGAAAAGATGGGGAAAGGCTGGAAGATAAGGATGCCTGGTGCCACCCTGCACACCAGCAGAGAGTCTCTGCTGGGCATCACACACTGCCCCAAGAAGACAAGGTTGGGTCCTAGAGGAAGGCCTGTGGGAAAGACTGACAATACACACCCGTGTTGGGAGAGCTATGAGAACACAGCGGCCTTCCCCACCTACTAGACATTGAACAGCGGCCTAATGTACATGCTAACAGATGTAGAACTCACACATGAGCTCGAAATGCAAGGGGCAGTGCGCTAAGGCATATCTCCAGTCACTATGAGGTGAGATTGGGGTTGTTGGTCCTCACCACACTGACAGTTCTCCCAGACTGCCTTTCTTTCTAGGATATTGTCATGGTCCTTAGGGAGAAGATGAGCCAGAGCTGGGTCACTGGGAGGAGGGAGTGTGGGCGCAATGAGAGAATGGAGAGCAAGTGCTTGATCCATTAAGGAGCAGGCATGGCATCTGAAAAGACGTGGAAGGAAGGATGAGCTGTGTCCCAAGCAACACTGCAGGTCTGAATATAAGGAATTCTGCCCAGAATCTCCATGCAATGCCTTGGCTCTCCTTCGGCCATTTTTAGGGAGTTTGTCCCTCAGAATGGCAAAGATCCTTTTCCTGTGGACCTTTCCAGTTTGGATGAGTGAAGATCATTCTAATTTAAGAGAACAGAGCCTCATGGTAGTGAAAGAAACAGTTGAAAGCATGTCCAATTCCAAGGTGATTTTCTGACCACGAGGCCACCCACCCCATCTTCAAGGAGAAAGAAAAGCTCATGGACCCCAGAGCTGAAACCTCCATTGGGTCCTGAGTTCTCTCCAAGCACCTGACACTTCTTTCACCCTTCCAAACCGACCTCATAATAAGCATTTGTGTCCCACCACCACCCCTGCCACCAATGCTACCTCCCTTCTCTGGTGCTAATGAGGCAGCAGGCCCCACGCAGGGTCCCAGTGACAGCTGCTCAGAGCATGTTTACTGAAGCTGGCCGCTGGACCTGACAAGATGTGTTAATTAGGAGATGATGTACCATGTAGGCACATCGGTCACGTGGCAGCAGGATGGGCAGTGTCAGTCACTGGGAGCCAGGGAGCTGCCATGACATTCTTAATTAAGGGAAAGCCTATTCCCATCTCCAGGTGACAGCAACAGACTTAGTGAAGATGGCGCTGCTGGTTGTCCCAGCAGGAGCCACCCTGAAGCCTGCCCTGCAATAAGACTTAGCTAGTAGGCTGCCTGGGGCATTGCAGACAAGATAACAGTGCTTCCATATGGCTCTCAAGGCCACTCACACCCTGGCTTCTGCCTCCTTCTTCCTCCTCTCCAGCAGTCTCAGGCATCATAGCCTGGCCCCTCTCAGCAGGTGCACTCCTGCATCCATTCATCCTTCCCCATCCGGAAAGCCCTCCTCTCCACCTCCCCTTCTTGTACTGAAATCCAACCACAAAAGTAAAGTTCTGCCTAAAAGCTGTCTGCCTACAAAAGCTTTGCCTCCTTCCTTCGTAAACACACATACATGTACATGTGCCATGTGCACACACCACATACCATATATACCCATACACACACCATGCACCACAAACACTACATTACACTTACACATACTACATACACACTCACACACTACATACACATACCATGTACCACACACCCCATACATTACACACACAATATGTACACATACTATGTACCACATAAACACACCACACATCTCTCTCACACACACAATACATACCCACACCATGTACTACATACCCACACGACATAAACACATGACACATCTCTCTCAGACACCACAACACATATGTATACCCCATGCATTACATAACCACACCACAGATTACACACACCACATAAACACATAACACATCTCTCTCACACACACATACACACACACATTACACATCACAAACACACAACACATACCCCCACACACACACAACATCTACAACCACACCACACACACAGACACACAGTTCAAAATTTAAAGGGACCTATCAAAAGGCTGCGTTGGCTATTAAAATCCTAAAAATGTTTTCATACTGGCTGGTCAGGCCCTTCACCTAGACAGTTCTCCTATTCCTAGACCCTTTCCCAAGAATTATCCTACTATCCAACAGCTAAAGACTTAGTGCCCAGCACAAAGGAGCCTGCACGACTCTTGTGTGGACCTGTAGCCTGTGTCCTCCCTGACTGGCTTGTGCGCACACCCTGACAGTCACTGAACATCAGACAACTGTTGCTGCTCCCAGCCTTGTGTCCACCCAAGTTCAGTGTGTATTCCTCCATGAAAATGGCATATGCTGTTCCCAAGAGGGTGCATAGTTGCATTGCTTGGGGCATCCTCTCCCACAGACCCCCTCCCAGAAGCCTAGCATGCCACTGAGGTGAAGCACCACGGTTTTCTGCACCTATGTCTCAGCCCTGTGAAGGTCCCAAGACTGCAGAAACCTGTATTTAACAGAGCCAACACATATGTCCCAAACCCTGCTGATGGCTTCTGCCCATCCAACAGGCTTCTGATTCCAGAATTCATTCATCCACTCAGTGGAGCTATAGTGCACCAACCATATGCCAAAAACATAGATATAAATACAAAAAGACACATTCCTTGACCCCTGAAATTTGAATCTCACAAACAATTACAGTGTCATAGGAAGGTGTCATGGTCAATAGTGGGTGGCAGTGTTCTATAGGGTCTCATAAGAAACTGTTCATCATCTACCCAGGAGAGACAAGTTGAGTACTTAAGGGCTAAAATGATAGAACTGGGCTAGAGAGGTGGCTCAGTGGTTAAGGTGCTTGCCTGCAAAACCTAACAACCCGAGTTTGATTCCCCAGTACCCACATGAAGCCAGATGCACAAAAGGGACGCATGCATCTGGAGTCATTTCCAGCGGCCAGGGTCCCTGGTAAGGCACACTCATTCTCTCTCTCTCTCTCTCTCTCTCTCTCTCTCTCTCTCTCTCTCTCTCTCTCTCTCTCTCTCTCTCTGTTTCTCTCTGCTTGCAAATAAATAAATAAAAATATTTTTTAAAAAAAGCTAAACCTGACTCTTGATGGATGAGTAGGAGTTTCCTGGGCAGCAGGTGGAGAAGAGATAGTCCAGACTCAGGAAACTGCATGTTTGCAATGTTAGGAGGGTAAAAGAATGAGGAAAGGGGAGAGGGCATCACACTGCAGACTGGGGACAAGGATGTACAGGAGGGAGTTTATCCTGTGACAGACAGGGAGGCTGATAGAGGTCTTCATGCTAGGGGGTGACAGGATGAGATTTGTCTTGTAGCGAGCAAACGTGAGCACAGAATAGGGAATGAACTGGAGTAGCATAGGAAAGATTGGGCAGCCTGCAGAATGTGACTGCAATGGGAGATTTGTTGGAGAGTAATTGATTCCTTACAATTATGGTCTGAGATTCCTATGAGTCTTTTTGGAAGGAAATATCACTTCTTTCAGGCCATACATTTAAGTGGCTTTCAGAAATCTTACTGAAAGACATCAAGAATAGACCTGGGTAAGAAATCCTGAGACATGGATTCTATCTTAGTCTATGACTACCTCATCACTGTGTGATCTGGAGCAAGTCACTTACCCTCTCTGAAAGCAGTCACTCGACCCATCTGGACTTCAGTCAAGTGGGCAGAGGGTAGGGTTGGTTCAGATCACTGTGGTTCTGGTACATTAGTACCAGAGATGTGCAGTGCTTCCTATAAAAGGAGCCAGCCCACCCAATTCCTGCAACCTCTGACCTCTCAGGACTTGGTCATATCCCTAGCTTCCAGCAACCCTGGGGACCGACCATGGAGAGCAGCCTCCATGGTCTGTCCCAAGACAAGCACCTTGAGATCGCCCTGCATTACATCCTGACAGTGGTTATTGATGCTTAGGGATTACTCGGCCCTTTGAAAAATCACAGCCACAATATTTGTCTCCATTAACATCCATGGCAGTGCTTCAGCGAATCAATAGGATACTTAATGCTGAATTACACGACGTGCCGCCTGTGCCCAGGGAGCTTAATCCGTCAGGTGAATAACCAAGGAGAGTGTTTCCAGCCCACTCCGAAGCCACCAGAATGGGGTTGGGGACAGGGGACAGGGTTCTCACACCCATAGAAATATGCATTTGTTTACCTGCTGGAAGCTAACTGCTAATTCTTGCCCTTTCCAATTATAATTGCATCTTTAAGCACCTGACGACACTTTGCTCATCTTTCTGGTAGAAATGATTCATGCTTGGTGTTCTTAGAAAGACCTTGGGTTTTATTTTTTCCTAGTGAAACTCAGAGGAGAAGAAAAGACCAATCCGCTTAGGGAGATAACCGATGATCCAGCCTCACAAACTTAGCAGCACTCTGGCCCTTTTGGAAGCTCTTTCATAACTCATTCCAGCTTCCCCACCTCAGTGTCCACCGCCCACTTCATTTGACCCCAAACCACCACTTCCTGTTCAAGACTTTCCCAGCCATTCAAGGATCTCAAAGCACTGAACCTGCATCCATCATGGTGAGGGCAGTCCTCCCCGGCCACTGGTGGAAAGCAGCATGGCTGGCAAGAAGAGCCAGGCTCTTCGCCTTCACTGTACTGCTGGGTCTTCCACTCTGACTGGTTTGTTGAATCCAGAGAACTGCTCACTATGACTTCCTCAATGTGCTCAGCAAAGTGTTTGTCTGCCAGCACCCTGGAAGCTGCATGGACAGGCATGCTGGGTGTAACAGGGACCCATTACAGGGAAAGGGACTTTTCTGGTTGGTTTGTTCATTTTCTTGAGGGCCTTGAATTTCACTTCAATATGGGCTTGTTTTCTACCTTGATGTTTACTCAGTGAATTTCTCCTTGCCTCTGTTTTTTGCTTTTAAGAAAGCAAGAGTGTGAAGAGGGGGTGGAAAGACTGTGAGAGCCTTGATGGGGGAGAATATCCAGAGACATGGCCCCCTTCAGTAACAACACACTAGGGCCAGTGGAACCGGGCTGACTCCTAGGCTATCCATGGTCCCCTGCTCCAAGGACTGATCCAGATGCCCTCGGAGGAGGATATCCAGCTGATTGGGGATGGGGAAGAGGGACATTAGGGAAGTGGGGACAACAACTCATTGTTTGCCCATTAAATAATGTAACTCATTATGGAAGAAAGAAAGAAAGAAAGAAAGAAAGAAAGAAAGAAAGAAAGAAAGAAAGAAAGAAAGAAAGAAAGAAAGAAAGAAAGAAAGAAAGAAAGAAAGAAAGAAAGAAAGAAAGAAAGAAAGGAAAGAAAGAAAGAAAGGAAAGAAAGAAAGAAAGAAAGAAAGAAAGAAAGAAAGAAAGAAAGAAAGAAAGAAAGAAAGAAAGAAAGAAAGAAA
>PVHP010009236.1:0-19447 GCA_004024765.1 Zapus hudsonius
ACACACACACACACACACACAAAGAAATGCTCCTTCACTACTAGTCTCAGCCTGGAGAAAAGGGTTAAATTGAATCAGATCACTGAAGACCTGTTTATTAAGTCTAATATTGCAATTGATACAATTTCTATAAGGTCTTGCTCTGAAAATCTTAGAAGTTAGAATGTATTAAGAATAAAAAAGACTTGCATCACCCCCCCAAAAAAGCAGAATACTTATCATGTACACTGATGTGCAATCAGTAAATACTGATCAACTATTGATGAAATAGTCTAAGATTTACTTTCCTCAGTAATCAGAAAACATATCATTTCCAAGTTTTTTTTCTTCAACCTGCTTAAAAGACACCCAGAAGATCATGAGGAAGTTTCTTTGAGGGATATACAATGTATCAGATTTTCAAATCATTGCTGATTGTTATAAGGTATTTTAATTAGGATAAGCAAAGTTTCTAAAAGTCAAAAATTCCTCATTTCAATGTTTTTTTTATGAAATACAAGGTTATAATGCATTAAATGCAAAGAATCAGGTGTAATTATGGTTGATTAAAGCTTTTCTTTGTCAGGTGATTTTTAAATATGCCAATCATTCTTAATTATACTATACTATGTATTATAAAATTTAGTAAAACAGACTTTAAACAAGCACCCTTAATCTCTGAGCCCTCTCTTCAGCCCTGGTAAAATATAAAGTATAAAATAACTATGGTAGTTTGAATGTATGTCCCCCATAGACTCAGATATTTCATTAAAGTTTGTAACTTGGATCTCCAGAAGCCTGGCTGGAGATGGTTTCAATGGTTAAAGATCCTGGAGTACAGGCCTTTGGGGGTCGATCTGAATTCTAGCCCAAAGGTATGTGGAACAGTTTGAGATCTGGTGGTGATCCCTGCTTGCTGCTTTTGGTTTTTAAGGGCTGTTTGGTTTTTGTCTCTGCTTTGATGTATGGAAGCAGCAGCTGCTGCCATTTTGATGGAACTTGCCCTGGATCTGTAAGCTTGAAATAAATTCCTTTCTCCCCTAAATTGAGCCTGGTTTGGATATTCATTCCAGCAACATGAAAATGACTGTAACAATGAGCTATTCATCCCAGGAGCCTGAGACATTTTTTTTCCTTGTAGAATTTTTCCATTTATATTGCATTTTAACAAATCATTATTATAAAAATATAAACATTTAATAAATATTTCCAGTAGTTTCTTCCCAGTTATAAGTGAATTACATGTTTTTATTTTTATACCTCATCTGAAAATAAGTTTTGAACTGTAATGTGTCCATTATACAGGTGAGTAAATACTGATCATTTCACACTTACAGTTTTATTTAGAATTGCACCACTATTTCTCCACTATAGCAACTATGATTTTTTTATATTAACTGTTCTTTACAATTATGTCCTATTATATAGATCATCACTTATTTAAAAATATATCAAGGCTCATAACAGTCACTTCACAGGGTACTTATAAGTACCAAATGGCATAAACAGGTGAAGGCCAACACTAAGTTACTTGTTCCCTTTCTGCTTCAGAAAGACAGGCAGGCAGGTAGAAAGGAGGGAAGGAAGGAAGGAAGGAAAGGAAGGGTAAAAAGAAAGGGAAGGGAAGGAAGGAATGGAAGACAAAATAGGAAAGAGAAATGGAAAAGGAAGAAAAGAAGAAAGAAGGAAAGGGCTTGGGAAAGGAAGGGGAGAAGAAAAGCAGACAAGAAAACAGAAGGAGGAGGAGGAGGCCCATTGTGGGGTTATATAAGGACGACTGCAACACCAGATTCCTAGTTGTCAACACTGGTGCTTGACATCTGTATACTGTCCAGACATTTACGCAACAAAGCTGAATGTCTCTGCGAGTATTGGAAAGTAAAAGTTGAAAGAGTTGACTCCAGGAGCTGAGGATGTTTCTTGTATACTTAAGTATTTTAAGAAATTAAAAAGGAGAAAAAATATTTATGATCCATGAAAACAATATTATTAACGAGTAAAATCCATAAAGTTTTATTGAAGCACAGCCATGCTCATCTCTTTCCATCTTTTCGTTGGCTTTTTTCACTCTACATTGGCAATGCTGATTAGTTGTGAGAGATATTGTGGCCCAGGAATTCTGAATGTCCTGAATCCTGAATTTACAGTCTGGCCTTTCACCAAGAGCCTTTCCTACTGGGGAATAAATACAGTGAAATTCCTTGCTTTCGGGATTCTGAGAGTACGTAGTATGCTAATGGTATCCTGTAAAACTCAAGAAAACAATATTCTGTTACAGTATTTTCTCAACTGTTTGGCATTCTTGGCAGATGTTAGAAAGTTCATGAAAACAATTTCAACATACAAATTCAGCTATATTCTTTAGTATGAAATAAAGCATATCATTTGTTTCCTCATAGGTCACCATATTTAATGAGAAATTGAAATAAATTTTTTCATGTATACAAATAACACAGCTACATTTAATTCTATACAAATATTAAAAAGTAAACATGCTAATTAACAAAATAGAAGGAAATTGCAAGTCCCTTTCATGTTTAAAACACTTCATATTTTCTTCTAATAAAATTCTGAAGCATGATACATTTCCCTTTATGACAATAGTAGTGACCATCTAATTCTAATTTGCTTCATTATTTTCTCTATTTAAGAAAAAATGTTCACTTCAAAAAAAAAACTAAGGGCATTTAAATTGAGCAGATATACAAAACATGAAGTAGAAATGGTAATGTTAAAAAACAATTTTCATTATCTTTTTAAAAGTGCACACACCTGTTTACAAATACACACAATGCAATTTAAGAAAAATTAAAAGTTAATGAAGCAAGAAGTGATGAGCAAGTTCTGGTCCACAAACTCTTTCAGACTAATCCGATCCAGTGTGTGGCCAATGCCTCTATAGCCAGACTTTCCCAGTGGATGGAGTGTCACCAGTCCCAAGGGAAGATCAACACTGACCATTCCTCCCATAAGTAGGACAGATCTCTGTACGTCACAATGGAGGTTTCATTCAGTGTTTGAAAGACGAAGCATGGCGAGCAGGACCACATGACAATTTCTTTCACACCAAAGCCATTAATGTTTATCCTCAAGATAGTTTGAAATGTGGAGTTCTTCAAAAAATGAAGTTTTCTAAACCAGGCATGGTGGCTCATACCTTTGATATTGTCACTCATGAGTGTGAGCTTGGAGGATGCTCCTGAATTCAAAGTGAGTTTGGGCTACAATGACACCCTGTCTCAAAAAATAAATTATTATTTTTTTCGCAAAAATGTAGGAGAGTAAAATAATGAATAAAATTAAATGTTAAAAACTCCCCTGAACATTAAAATACAACATATGTGTGTGTGTGCACACTTACTAGTTTTTGCTCTGGTGAGACCTATGTAATTTTCTAGGAAGGAATACTGTAAGCAAGTCACGCCAAGGGACAGTCACAGGCTTTGCAGAGCTGCCCAGAGGCTGGAGATCAGGGTTCCCAGGCCAGGGAAAAGGAAGGGAATGTGTGAAGAATGCGGACCCAAGGCTCCTAGGGGTTGAGTAAACTCACTTCACAGCTCGGATTCCGGAAATGGGTTATAATGAAAAGGTAAATATTTAAACTTGGCATTTACCATTACCATTGCTGAGAAATACCTCACCTCATTGGCAATCCTAGTGTTTACCTCAAGTGTTACCTGTGCTTCTACCTGGCATGGATTGAAGGTTTCCTTTCTGATTGGAATTTTATGGAAAGATATTTCATAACCAGAGAACATGTTTACTATTAGGAATGTTACCTAACCTAAATATTGGTGAGATAACCTGTAGTTATTTCAACCTCCCTCCTCTGTTTCCTATAGATAGCCAAAATTCTGGTTATGCCTTCAAAGTGAAAACCTTTTTCTAAGGATGGTGATTTGAGGCTTGAATGTGCCCTCGGCTGCCTAGTCTTCATCCTCACATTTTACTCTGGCATCACTGAGCTGCAGGAGAAGGAGGCAGACGCTTAAATCTTCCTATAGAATAGCTGAAGCAGGAGTCGAAGCCCCTTTCCTTGCTCCTTATTTTCCTAAACATACTCTGTAGAAGCAGCTGCAATAAAACATCACTTACAATTGGAAGACTAATCTGGAGTCTACAATGACCACCGTTTTACATTAACCATAACTAAATTACAAATGAAAACTAGGGATTTTGAGGGGGAAAAAATTCCAGGGCCTTTCACAACATTCTGGTAAGGCAAAGAAGAGAGCCTGGATAAGACCAAAACACCAACTGTGTGTGTCCAGACACTCCATGGCTGTGTATCTTGCCAAAAATTCAAACTCTTTAATAGGCCTTGATTTTGGGTCTCCATATTGCTTAGAACATTGTTTTATAACGTAACCCTACTTAAGTTCTTTTCTCACCAAATCTTCTTTTCTACTGGTCTTTATTGAAACTTTCATTTAATCATGGTTTCCCCTTAGTGACCTTATTTTTTCCCCATACAAACAATAACATGGAGTCACTCTGACCCATCACTGGTCAAGAACACTTGAAACCATCACAAAGTTACTGCCATCAAACTCACCCAAAGTAGACAGCTTCTTCTGATTGTCAACAATCTCTTAGCTTTAAAGCAATATCCTCTGCTAGAGCTGATTGGATGTGACCTCTAACGTGACCTCTATGTCAACATGGCATGGAGTGATCTGGTTATCCCATTCCTGCAGTCCTTTCATTCTAACATTTATTCTGCTTGAAATGATATTTCTTCTGGGAAAATTCCCTTTAAATAACGCTACTCTGAGAGCCCCACAGGGAAGTGGGTGCTCATTCTTGGTCCTAACCCAGAATCTTGTGCCCACTAAGTGATAGCACTTTCTACCTGGCATAATGCCAGGTGTTTTCTTGATAGTTTGCCTGGCAGGTCCTGGACTGAATCTTTGAATAATAGCCTAATATTATAGGTATTAGCTCAGCCTCTTTCCCTCTCTCTGTCTCTCTGTCTCTCTCTGCTTCTCTCTCTCCCTATCCTTCCTGTTTTCTGTCATTCTCTTTCTCACTCCTCTCTTTAAATGAAACAATGTAGTTGTGAGAAGGGAAAGAAAGGAAAATTGAGTTATTGATCTACTTTAGGAGGTCTGAATATTGGTCTGGTAGTATAACTGTCCTGCCAACTATTTTTATAATTAAAGTTTTATTGAAACAAAGGCCGTGCATACCCTCCTCATCTCAATGATTTCACTAATAAAATATTGAGACTTCAGCTTGAAAACAATAGCACATTTCTTCAACCTCATTATTTATACAAGTATTCTCTGAGATGTTTCTCTAGGAGCTAAAAAGATCAAGCAACATGATCTTTATACAGAAGACACATACAGCCTAGTGGAGGCAAAGGTACTGTTGGGCAGTCATTTCAACTAGAGGAAATAATTCAAAGATCACTTACAAGGTGGCTGTTTCTTGTTGATGAGGTAGAACTATTGTCAGATTAGTTACAGTGGCCCTGGAAGCCATGAATGGAAACCCATGCCCTTTGCCTGTGAAACCCACTCTGTATGAATCAGCCCCACAGGAAGGCAAGCTGGGATGGAGTGGGCTGGGTGAATGGTGGCTTTCACAGTCCCTCCTCAGGTGCAGTGTGTCCAAACACCAGGTGTTTGTAGGTGGAATATTTGGAAACATTCGAATGACACCTTGCCTTTCACTCTTCACCACAACATCCTTCCCTCCATAAAATTGTTATTCATTTTCTCTTCTTCGAATGACACACCTGTGGCCTCAGTGGCTGAGAACTAATCTTGTAGCTGTCACTGATTCTTCTTTCCATCCCTACAGGACTCTGTGCACTGAATTTGAATTCCTTTACGTTTTGTCTCCAAAATGATCTTATCTATTCTCTTCACATTTGTATATATAAAAAATGTTTATCTAACTCCCTCCCTCCTCCTTTCTTGTTTGTGTCTCCCTTCATCCTCACACTGGATAATAATCACAATGTTTTCTTACAGGTAATTCCTACCACAAAGTAAAGTAAGTAAAATAAACTTTCTGGCTTTCTACAAACTACAAGGATGCAAAGGCAGGTATGTCTCTAATGTATTTTTTATCTGCAATACTCTTTGTGACGCCTTTTGCATTTTGATACTACCTTTCATTTAGGGTCTAATTGCTACTGCTTTTCCAAACTTGAAGGAAGATATTCCTCCATTTTTGTCACCTGGCAGCTATGCCTCCAGGCCTGAGCTTCAACCTCTAATGATGTCATAGCAAACACCTCCATTGGGATCCTGAACACATGTTTGAAAATTAACAAGGCTAAAGAGAATCACGAGCTTCCCATAATGCTCTCCTCAAAATTTGCTGTTGACAAATGTTTTCCTATCTCTTGTTGGTACCACCAATGACATTTGCTCAGTTCAAAAACTTATCCTTCAGTTTTTATGTTCACCCACCGATTATAAATCCCATGTGATCTGCATCCAAAGTGTTCCCAGGGCTTCCCTTCCCTTCCTGGTCTGCTGTCCCTACATAACCTCATGTCTGCTTAGAATCATTTTTTGATGGAATACTTTCTTAAAGTCTCTACATTCACCTTTTATATAGTAGTCAAGTTGACCTTTTACAGTCATGAATTAGATCATACAATTCCTTTGCCAAACACCCAACAATACATTTCTCTTGCATTTAAGGTAAAAGTGCTCAATCCCTTATGATCTATAAATACCTACATAAACAAACCCTTTCTCTGAGTTTCAATTGACATGATGAACTAGTCAAATGCTTTCTCATAGTTATTCCTCTTTGTTTACTGAAACTCAAAAGCTAGTCCATTTCAGGGAGTTCACACATTTCCTCTATCTGTCTAAGCTAATCTCTTTCCAGACCATAACTGGGTCCTTTTGCCCACTTTACTCAAAAGTATTCTCTCTTCTTCAACATGACATTCTGGCTTCTTTCCTTATAGTAGTAAGTACAATCTAAAATGTCTTATTCATTTATTATTCATGTACTTTTATATTTATTATTATGTAGGCATAGTAAGCAATAGTAGAAAATTTAACTGTCTATCTCACTGTTTTATTCCTGGCATTGAAAATCACAAGTGGCACATATTGTAAGTTAAATAAATACATTTTATTGAATATATACATTTTATGACACTTATAATACCCTACAAACATTTTAAGTACTTATGTATGTATACATTTGTCAATCATCAAATTGTTTAAAGTCATTATCTATGTAGGATTTCTCACTGATATTTCACACTGACTCCTAAACAGGTAGTGCTTACTTAATAATTCTGGATGTTTTAAATCACATGTCAAATGCTAAATCATATCAAGGGAAATTTAAATGCACATAGATGACAAATTGGCATAATGAAATAATTTATGAGTGCTTCATAAAGTAAACTATATTAAAACTTAATATATGATATATATATATATATATATATATATATACATATATATATAATTTATAATCATAAGCCATAATTTTATTTAATATTCAAAATCATGGGTACTGAAAATTCCCCTAACTAAAAGCAGAAACCCTACAAAGGACCATCTTATATAAAAATTGACTTACCCGGGTGTGGTGGCGCATGCCTTTAATCTCAGCACTTGGGAGGCAAAGGTAGGAGGATTACCATGAGTTCAAGGCCACCCTGAGACTACATAGAGAATTCCAGGTCATCCTGGACTAGAGAGTGATCCTACCTCGAAAAACCAATAAATAAATAAAATAAAATTAAAAGTGACTAGTTATTATTAATAGCTCCAGGAAAAAGATATGACTGTTACTACCAGAGTAGGATGAGAAGTAATGATCACTTGTAATGTGTGGTCTGGGCCTAAAATATCCCTAGCTCCTGAATTATGAATGACAATGCAATATCAAAGGTCTACTATAGCTTCCACAGTGCTATTTCTAATTATATAAGCTCCTGTATTCATATGTGAATGCACTAATAAGTTCACCCAATGGGAATAGCATCTCATAGCTTCCAGGAAAATTTAAGGTCTCATTTGCAAAGTTGAACAGGTATTCTCATTGGACTTGGAAGAGAGACTATCTCTCTAAGCTGTGGCTGCCCTGCGGGATGCTGTGGCCCCTCACTGAAACTCAACTGTAGAAAACTGGAATGGCTTTGGCACTACAGTAACTGAAGGCATTTAGGTGTCTTCTCAATGCCTCGGCCGGCCATTGTTTGTGAAGAGCAAATATGCACCATGGAGTATAACAACAGGCTGCAGACACATTTTATTAGCCATACACCATAACTAATAGCGTGCAAATTTACAAAAGGTCAATGACTGTCCACAATATAATGGAGTTATTTTTTACAAAGACTGATACATTAAAGAATCATTCTAAATCCATTTAATGTGATGATTAGAACAAACAGCAGTCAACCCCAGGTGACCGGGTCTGACACAGTTTTAAAGCACGTTTACATTTTTAACATTTCCATTGTAACCTCGCTTGTAAAATACTGTTTTCTATCGACCCTGTCATCATGGATTCTTGCCAGATTGTCCATATTGTTCCTTGATTTCACGATTCTTCTCCTTTGATTTTCCCATCTGAGTCAGCCTTGAACATGTGATCCAGCCCTCCCCCATCTCTTTGGACATATTATTGCATTCCCCTCTCCTGTCTAAGCCTGTCGCAGTGGGAGTTCAATAAATGCTGCCCTCATTGTGATGATGGTCTTTTATTTCCATCTACACCTCTCTCAGCCACTCCTGCTCAGAGTCAACCAACAGTGTTTTCTGAGTACTTCCTCTGCAGAAGGATCCACATCCTCAGCTCCCAGACACCAGACTCACATTTTCTTAGTCATATCATAAAGCTTAATATCTCATATGTTCTGCCAAAGACAGTTTCCCATGAAAGTGGTATGTTCTCTAATTAAGACTTTAACCTCAGGAATGGGTTGGGTCTTTGCACAGTATCAAATACTAAGTTTATCCATCCTAAAGGTAAAAATAACAACTTTATAGTTTGTATAAAACCCATATCTCCAGATTACTAAACTTAGAATTTTGTTTATCAGATGATCACATTAAACAATTGTTACATATTCCTTTTATAAATGAATTGAATATTTTTATGAGTGGAAATTAACACTCATAATGATTCTTTATGATGATCCCTTTCTTAGCAAATGTTATGTATCATGTGTCATGTTTTAAAGTATAATTACAAAAAATCCTGTTTATGAGTATATTTTAAATTGTCTTCAAAATGTAAATAAGAGTGCAATAAAATTGATAAACACTTTGCAGAAGATATTTGAGATTCAGAGAAGCCTAGATTTTAAGAGGTATTTCTTGAATTAAAACTCTCATTTTAAAGATAAGGATAAAATATTTTAGTTCTGTCTTTTTGTTTTTGTTAAATCTATACAAATAACACACAAGGAAAACCATGCAGTGTTGTATATTGGTCTATGTATACTAAAATTATTAATGGTTGAATAATTTGGCTCAAAAAGGTATAAAAATAATAGTTAAATTTTTCAAGTCACATAAATGAAACAATAATTCCAAATCATCAAAGAAAGAAACTAGAATTCAAACACTATTAAAATTCAGATACTTTTTATCTTAATCTAAAGACAGATTTTACAGTATTTATAGACTCCTTTCTAATTACATTCAATATTTTTTCGCTTATCTCTTTATACTAAAGGGATAAAGAGATCAGTGGTGTTTCAGAACTTCCAGTGAATAAAGGTTAGGATTTCAAAGCCCAAATGCCATACTAAATCTCACTTTGATAAAATTTATGGCCTTGTGCATCTAAAAGCCTCCAAATGCATGTTTCTTGATGTTACATTGTCGAACTACTTGTCATTTGAAGATATCTCATACATTTAAAGACAGGATTTTTTAAAATAAGTCATGTCTTTATTATCCAAATTTAGATACACTGAATGAGCAAATAATGTGATGATGTTCCTAATAACCTGATTTCCCTCTTCCCAAATATTACAAAAGTAAATGTAAATGTTTTTCTTTATGTCAATGGGACATTTGGTAGTAAATTGGAATAGATGATCATGTGAAATGACTTCCACTTGAGTTGCAGAGATTAATCATGAAATCTATGTTGAAATAAACATCATTTCTGCAGGTAGATAGGGCCCCAAAGGCAGGGAGGTGGACGCCTACCTATGGTACAAAGGACACTCACCTTTGGCTCCCCGACCCAGTAAGTAGTTACCTACTGCAATGAGCTGTTAATCAGAGTGACCCACGTGGTCCAAAACAAGACAAATTTTTGTCACAGCCCTTGAATACCCACCTTAGGCAAAAGATAAGACCCTATTGCTGAAGATTCCACAGACTGATATCACACAACACTGAGAGACCCTTCTGAATCCAGAAATGAAATCAGCTCCCAGATGGGCAGCCTGGGTAATGCTGGAAGGTGTTGCACGAGCTGCCAGGGGAACCAGACCAACGATATCCTGAGAGAGCGGGAGACATCTTCAAGTTACATCAACTAATGGCCTGAGAGTGTAGAACACACTGCTATAAGTCACAAGCAAGCAAGTCAAGAAGTGCCCATCTGTGCAACAGTGGGGTCCAACCTAGGTGGGTAATCAACAGCTGCCTAATTGGCTATGAGATCCACTCAGAGGCAGGAAACCCCTAACTGGTAAGGGGACCCAAGGCAACCTTGAAGGGGGACCAAGAACCCCATCTCTGTGGGGAACTCCTCACTAACCATAGGTCCTCAGAAAGGCTACACCCTCCTAATGCTCACCAACCTAGCAATATCTGTCTCAATTGATCAATAATAATTTCACCCTCTGCTGGAGACTCTATTTGTATTTTTCAGAAAGCAACGTGAACCAGGGACAACAGAACTCCACCAAAGGGACATGACTTGACGGGGACACCCAAGCAGGAGACCATTCACCTCAAACACACCATTTAGAGCCCTAATGCCACCTCTAAGGAAATGAGATGTTGAGCAAAAGAGATATTCCCAGCAATGCAGATAACCTGGGGAAGGACAAGAGAAAGAGGCACCAAGAGTGCCAAAAATTGTCCAAAACACAAATTTACAGACTCTTAAAAAACCTAATAACGATGCAAAATTTAAACTCACCCACTATCACTCAGGGAAATTTGCAGAAGAGAAGGCGGAAAGAATGTAAGAGTCATGGGGGGGGAGAATAACTAATGCATAAAAGGGAATGTCATCATGGATTCAATGGCTTTAGCTAAGAACCTATGATACTGAGCATATTGTTGTGTTAATATATATATAATGCTAAGCCAATAAAAACGTTAAAAATGTAAAAAAAAAATAAAAACTTGGGATTCTTTTTTCTGATGAAAGACTTAGTTTTATGGAGACCATGAAGTGTACTGGTTTAGAGTTAGAGCATGAAAGTTCTCTGTCTCTTGATGACTACAGTACTGCTCTTGGTTACAGCTTCCTCATACACAGATTAAGGAAAATACTAGTCCTTTCTCATAATATCATCTTAATGAGTTGACTGATGTAAATCAGTCAGAACCATGCACGGCACATCCATATCCATATCCTAAGCTCCAGAATAAACTTAAAATTTATTAATTCATAGCTGCATATCATTTTACATAAAGAGTATCCTCCCCACCACACACACATTGTATGCTTTGGATTTGCCCTTACATGTTATTGTTGGTGTCTTTGTATTAGAAAGATTAAATATCCACCCGAGGGCACACAATAGTAATGACCTTGTTGGGATCCGTCCTGTACATGTGAATAGGAAGTTCACATTCTTAGTCAAACATTCTTTCTTCTCTCTGCATTTTATCTAATAAAACCATAGTAGTCTAATACAAAGAATGCATTTCTTTCACATGAGAAAACTCACATTTTCTAATTGTGTTTATCTCAAAAGAAAGAAACAAATAATCTAGGTACTGGGGTGCCAGTTTTCTGTCAGTATGCAAACCTCAGTTATTACAGGAATGGTTGTTTTCATGGTCAAAGGGAAGAGCATCCACTGAAGAATAACTAGAAACAGGGTCCCTTGTTTTTTGTTCCTTTGTCTTGTTAGAAGACAAATCTCCCATGGAATTTCCTTGATGGCATTCATTGTTTGAAGGATGGGCACAGTCAGAGAGCAGCAGGATGCATGACTGCTGATCAAGCTTGCATAGATGCATCTTTCTAAGTTACTCCTTGATTCAACAGAAACGCACAGACCTGCTACTGTGATCCAGACGCGGTATGAAAATCAGCTGTATTTTGAGAATATCTATTGAATTCCTTTATTCCATCAACAAGTATTTATTGAGGTGCTCACTGGTTATTAGTCTACATTTTATGTAAAGTTTTATAATAATATGGTCATTTTCTTTATGAAAGCATATAGCTTTCCATCCTGTACTTCTAAACCTTGAACTATAATGCCTTCGTTGGTCAAAATATTTAATATCGATCCATTTTCCTTATTCTTGAAATAATCTCACTATGGCCATTGCTGAACAGTTTTTCAAAATTCTATTCCACTCACATAAATGATTATGTCACAATAGGAGAAACTTTTATTAGTATTTGCATTCAGTTGTATCAAAAATGTTCTCCACTGTGGGCTGTCTGTATTAGTCCTTGTGGCAAGGTATCCTGTATATCTTAGTACTCATCCCAGTCTTCCTGGCCCAAGTGTGTTGTCACTGATGGGTGTCATGCCTCCGGACAGTCTCCCCCACCACGGCTCTCACAATCTTTCCGCCCCCTCTTCCGCTTAGTTCCCTGAGTCATGGTGGGTGAGTACAACTGATCAGGGATGGGGAGGGGGGGAATTGGGAATTCGGGATAACAACGCATGGTTTGCCCACTAAATAATGTAACACATTATGGACAATAAATATATATTAAAAAAAAACCATAAAAAAAATGTTCTCCAGATGATGTAAGAGAATAGGCAAGATAGGAAAGGAAACACTATCAATTAAAAACATCCATAATGGGTTGGAGAGAAGACTCAGCTGTTAAAAGGGCTTGCTTGCAAAGTCTTATGGCCTGAGTTCAAGTCTGCAGTACCCATGTAAAGCCAGATGCACAAAGTATCACATGCATCTGGAATTCATATGCATTGGCAGGAGGCCCTGGTGTGCCCATTCCTGATCACCCTGTGTGCCTCTTTCTCTGTGTCACAGATAATGAATAAATGAATAAATACAATATTTTTTTAAAAAGTTGTTTAAAAATAGTAAAAAAAAAAAAAGAAATCAGTTATGTTTTGCCAATGTTGTGGTAGATGCCTTTAAAAACTTTTAAGCAAATACATTAAAGAACACTGCAAGGCAGAACTCTGCTGAGGTTTTCCCTTATATGTATGTGAAGTAAAGTTACAAGGACTCACTTTGAAAAGCCAATATGCTAGAGACACATTCCTTTTCTGGGGCTGGTATCCATATGTTCCTGGGGGAGATAAACACATACTTCAACTTCCTTTCACTTCAGAACTAAATGTTTTAGGGTGATAGTTTTTTTTTAACTACTAAGAAAAGCTGAATCCCCTAGACCTACACAATACTTTAATAACTTCAAAATGTTTCTGTTATGCAGTCCAACTAATAAGACATATTCTAAACTAAATTGTTAACCAGCTATAAATGTTATGAAACTTGTTTCCAGAAAATCCATTTATAAACTGTTCATGTTGACATGCACCATTCATTAGCATGGTACCTATGCAACATCCAATAAGTTGGCTTAATGTAATTCAAGTTTTAACCTGGAGCTCAACTTCAGCCCTCCAGTGCTTCTGGGGTATTTTTTTGTCAGGGATAAAGCATTCCAGTCATTGTTCCTAATGGGCTGTCTATTGCCAACTAATAACTACTTAAGTTACCAGGTATCATCAGGAGAAATCTCTTTCAGGAACTACAGAGAACCTTGAGATTTTACATGCTGAAATACTTGGCATTTCTCAATCCTGTTTTGTGCACACTTTAAACCTTTATTGGAAGGATGCATGAAACATCTTCCCACTTTACAGAATTCATAAATTATCCTACTCCAATTACAGAGAGACCTTCCTTTTGCCAAAAACTTATACTCTGACTACAAAACTTAATTCTTCCTTCTGATGAGGCAATCATTGAATGATTTATTATGATGGTGCTATAATGTACATGGTTTTAAAACAAAATCCTGACAGTTATACCTAAATGACTCAAAAGCAAAGATAATTACAAATTTATGAATTTAAAAAAATGAGAGCTTTAATACTTCAAATATATTCTTTGTAAGTATTGTTTGGAATGCTTTAGATTTTGTGTTATGAGGATATCTGTAATAATCTGTGATAAATTGACATACATTAGTATATTTGGGAAATTCCAAGAAAAATAATTGAAATGATTTAAGCAAATGAAGTTAAAGTGGATGTAAAAAATTAAAAATTTAAATTATAAAGGTCTTTTAAACTGAGTTTAATCTTATCATGTTTTATTGTATCTTTCTTGGTTATTTTTATATCCCTTATGTGAACTTTGTATATTTGAAGAATATATGAGACAATGCTTCACAATGTTAATCTTATATTTCTAAAAAGATTTGTTAAAATTTCTATGAAGTCCTTGTTCCCAAATTTTATTAGATAAAACACCTAGACATCATGTCTTAAATTGTGCTTGGTGGGAAAAATCTATAATCCCAACACTTGGATTTATATCAGGATAATTATGAATTTGAATCCAGCTGGCATAATACAAAGACTGTGTATCAAAAACAAAACAATGAAGCATAACATAATCATGTTTCATAACCTAATCATATTCAGAAATGTAATGTAGCTAAATAGCTAAATAGACTAATGTCATAAGTTTCATTGTATTTCTGGATACTTTGGCTTTTGTGTAAGAAAAATGTTCACCTAGTAACTTTTAGTAACCACTTTCAGAATTTTTCAGTTTGTTGAAAAAATAATCTAGGGCTACAGAGATGGCTCAGCTATTAAGGGACTTGCCTTCCAAGCCCAACAACTCAGGTTAGATTCCCCAGTTCCCACATAAAGCCAGATGCACAAAGTACATCTAGATTTTGTGTGCAGTGGCTAGAGGAGCTCTCCCTCTCTGCTTGCAAATAAATTGAATAATATTTTAAAATATATTTTAAACAACCAAAACTTTCCATCAGTTTTACTCTTCATGTTGGACAAAATTCTTAATAACAAAATATGGGCCACCATTCAGAGTTCAGTAACAGGTTGTTGTATTATTCTGGAGTCAAAATAAACAATGCATTTCCTATGACCACAAGACTCTCCAGAAACTGGAATTTCCAATCAAACATTCATAAACACATCAAAACATTCAAATTGGCACCATATCTTTATTTTCTATATGAGTTTGATACCATATAGAAACCAGAAAATTAGGGAGTGGGGATTTAGCTCAGTGGATGAATGCTTGCCTAGCAAGCACTAGTTTTCTTGTGTGTGCATTGTGTGGTATGTTGTGGACACTACGCATGCTGAAGCACATACAAGTAAGCTGGATCAAGGAGGAGGGGGACATGTGATGCCCACCTTTATTACACTTCTCTCATTTTCTTGAGATAGAGTTTCTTCCTGACCCTGAAGCTTCTTATTTTTCAGGTATACTGGCTGATCACTAGGCCCTGGGCTCCTCTTGTTTCTGTCCCACTCAGCTCTGGGTTATACACATGATTGATTTGAGAATTTGAGAGGTCAGATTCTGGTCTTTATGCTTAGGTAATATGTGCTCTTACCCTCAAAGCCATTACTCAAGTCCAATTTTCTAAAATTTAAGTTAAATGCTTCATTATAGTGAAAATAAATTATCTGTATAAGAGGATTAGCCTTGCTTCTGTATCCGTTTAATTATTTGACTCTTTATGTTTTTGATTATAAAAGTGCCAATCAATCCTTTATAAAATACTGAATTTTCCATAACACTAGCTTGCGTCACATGATGAATAAGGAATACAATAATTACTGTGTTTCTGGTTTGAGCAGAAATTATAAGTTAGTTTATAAAACTAAATAAACAACTATAATATAGGCCCACAAGATGCCAGGCACTCTCTTAGGCATGAAACATAAAGGTGTCTAGACAGACATGGCCCCACCCTCCTCCAGCCTTGCATTTGGTGTTTTCTAGGAGGTGTTATGCCTTGTCTTTTGAAGTTTCTCTTACATCCAGTTCAGATATCTATATATTGTGAGAAGAATTACAGGACTGTCTCATGAAGTTCAGTCTTGGGTGAAAGTATTGCTCCAAGAGCGAATAAAAGTGAAAAGACATGCAAAAAAAAAATGGAATTTGAACTGCAAGCTTACTGAAAAGTTATGATTGCAAATCCCTAATAGTATTTCTGGCAATTTGTATGTTTCCTGCTGATCATGATGCAATTATCTCAACAAGTTCTTTTACAAGTTATATATCATGATATGCAAATGTTCCTCAAATTCTTTCTTTGTATTTTAGAATTATATATGCATTCTCATAGATCTATGAGGTGTGAATCCTATAGAATACATATCCATCAATAAATTCATGATTTCTCATCAGATAATTTTCTTATCATCAGTCACATTTTCCATAAAGGACAAATCACTCATTATTTGAGGGAGATATTTGGTCTGTTTGGTAAATCGGTGTTATGAAGACATGTGGAGCACTTGTGCAATGAAGGAGCGTGGGCCTGAGGGAGACAATCAACAGCTTTCAAATTCTGCCAAATTTTCCACTTAGTGAGGGGGAGCCCTTGTCTGGAACTTGGGATTCAGGGCAATAGGCACCTAATCCTGTACTCTTGGGCTCCCAAGACAAGATGCACTATGGGAGCGATTGATGGGAGGCTACTAAAAATAGAATCTAGGTAATCCAGAATTGTGTTTATTTGTTAACCTACACTGATCTCACTCTCCGATAGAGATTGTGTTTGTATTTTTCAGGATGCAGCGAGAGAGCTGTGGCCCATCTAACCCTAACAACCCACCGGTTGATAGCTGAGATCCTGGCAAGAGATGAGCCACCACAGTCATATGGTGGAGGATCCATATGGAACTCTGCAGAGAATGACGGGATGAACAAGAGACCCACAGCCACAGCCATTCAATCAACACAGGATAAGCCAGTGAGATGGAAACCAACGATTTTGACACAAAGACCCCTAAGCTCACAACATTAAAGCAGCCTTAATACTCACCCACCACGACTCAGGGAACTGAGGGGAAGAGGGGGCAGAAAGATTGTGAGAGCCGTGGTGGGGGAGATTATCCAGAGGCATGGCACCCCTCAGTAACAACACACTTGGGCCAGGAGAACCAGGCTGAGTACTAGGCTATCCATGGTCCCCTGCCACAAAGACTGATCCAGACGACCCATGGAGGAGGAGGATATCTAGCTGATTGGGGATGGGGAGGGGGGCATTGGTGAATTGGGGATAACAACTCATTGTTTGCCCACTAAATAATGTAACTCTTTATGGACAATAAAAAAAAAAAAAAGACATGTGGAACCTGGTGAATGAAATGAACACAGTTAATCATGGAACTAACTTCCCCTGGTCTTTCACTTTTGAGTAAGAAAATAAAGACTTCATATGCAATTCTAAAATACAATAATTCTATTTCAATGCTCATGCATGTGATTTACTCAACACTCATTATAAACACTCATATTTTTGTGTTCTTGACTAATATTTATTGGAGCAGCTTAGACAAATCCTCCTCTTTTCTACCACTGCAATATTTCCTGTATTCATATTAAAAGTATTCCTAAGACATTACGTTCTGAAACCCCATCATCATATTCTTAGAAACAGTTGAAACACTATTAAACTTCCCATTGTCCTTTGCAATTCTCATTGTATCACCACTGTGCATAGAAAATGTCATCCTAAGTGTCTGTGTACATATCAAGAGGCACAGCTAGCTTATGAGTACAGTAGAAGGTACAGCATCAAAACTGTCATGGGAGAAATGAAATATGCACTTTAGATGAAGGAAGCTCCCTAGGGTCAGTGCAACGTTTCATTGCACTGTTACTTAGCAGAGCCATGAGAGAATTCATGCACTGCTCTAAAGAAAACCTCACATCCAACAACTCTGAATGTGCAATTATTTGACTGCCAGAAACACCGTTTGTTTTCTAAAGAATAAATGTTTCCCAAGTAACTTTTACCACCACTTAAATGACATTTAAACAATTGTGAAAACGCTGCAAACATGTTTCTACAAAAATTCACTCAAGAAAGACTAAGGAGAGGAGAGCCTCAAGGCTATTTCTGAGTACATTGCTACCATTAAAATGAACCCCTATTTCTAAAAAGAAATTACTAGCTTTTAAAAAACATCCACTGAATATACTTTATCATAGCATATATAATAAGACACTCTTATTTCATCAATACCATACTTATAATACATAATCAGGTTACTAGCAAATAAAACTGATGGAGAAGTCTTTACAGTATTTATTATGGCCACTCTAACTTCTTAAAGAAATTTGGTCAACTAAATTATTAATACCTTTACTAAAAGGTGAAAGATATATATGATCTGAAGAGAAACCAGAGTATATTAATACACTTAGAATGTATTAAAAACCATTGTATGAAGTCGATATTGTGTAAAATATAAATATGTAGATTTACTTTAAAGCTGTGTCACCATATTATCATACAAACACTTTAAAATAATTATATCATTTCCTACCATGTAATTGTATCCGTTTAAATTTACACCAAGCAAATTATGACAAGAACAAACAGGCATAATTGAGATGAGTGGTGCAAAGCCCCTATGCCAAAACAGAGACATTAAATACTTCACAAAAATAAAGTCTATCCAAAAGCCATCCTCACATTTCTGGCATGAAAATGTAACACTTGAGATATAAATAAAATAAGAAACAGGACTAAACAGTGCCGGTTCCCCTCCCCCCAAGAAAATCCTGTGTGTGTGTGTGTGTGTGTGTGTGTGTGTGTGTGTGTGTGTGTGTATGTGTGTGTAAGTACATATATTAAACTATAGACATTATAGGCTCAAATATTAAGTCAAAGTAAACTAGTAATAATTAAGGTCCAGGGCAAGCAGCTGCTTGAGCCTTTTTAGAGTTTAAACCACCTCAAGTCTGCAAAGGTTATTTTTTTTTTCTTCAAAGAGCTAGTTGGTAAAAAAAAGGTCCTCTAAAGTGCTTTCACTTGGGAACATTCCAGATTTCAGGAATGTCCCACTCTCAGGGAAACCGAAGCATTGTTCCCAGATTATATCAGCAGCTGTACTTTCCACTCTAAACAGTAGCTGTGAATTCTAGCTACAGCTTCTTCCAACTGTTAAGCCTTTGTTTTAAAGTAATGTTCTAAAGTTATGTTTGAACGAAGCAAACCTCGCCATTCTAATCCCTTAGTAGAATGTCCAGGGCAACCCAAAGATGTGAGCTGTGGAATCCGACTGGCGAAAAGGGGCAAAAAGGAGCATCAAGTTCATTATTCC